>CAUYRT010087928.1:0-91027 GCA_963574885.1 Lepilemur ruficaudatus | reverse complement strand
AGAGTCTCACTCTGTTGCCCGGGCTAGAGTGCCGTGGCGTCAGCCTAGCTCACAGCAACCTCAAACTCCTGGACTCAGGTGATCCTCCTGCCTCAGCCTCCCAAGTCATTTGCTAATGTTTTTTAACCATTGAGTTTTGAGAGCTCTTTATATAGTCTCAATACCAGGCCTTTCTTAGGTATGTGATTTGCAAATATTTTTTCTCAGTCTGTGTGTACAAAAATCTTTTGATAGGAATTGCATTAAACCTATAGATCAATTTAGGGAGAACTGACATCCTTACTATGTTGAGTTTTCCAATCCATGAACATTGTATGCCTCTCCATTTATTTAAGTCTTCATTGATTTCTTTCATTAATATTGTGTCATATTTAGCATATAAGTCCTATACATGGTTTACTAAGTTTATACCCAAGCATTTTAACTTCCTTTGAAGTAATTGTGAATGGTATTGTGTCTTCAATTTTGGTTTCCACATGTTTCTTGTTGGTATATAGAAATGCAATTGATTACTGTGTGCTGATCTTTCATCCTGCAACCTTGCTGAGCGCACCTACTCAACCCAAGAGCCCTGAGGGATGGGGAAGAGGAGTCCCTACACAGTGCATGCTCAACAGAGACACGATGGTAGAAGAAGTAGCCACTGTGACTACCCCATTGTGTGGGGACAGGTTCAGACACCCAGGCCTGCAGCTGGTGAGGGGGAGAGTTGCACCTAAGCCAGGTCCCTCAACAATGAAGCCTGTACCACCTCTCCCTGTCTGCCAGGCGGGGTGGGGGATGTTGAAGTCCCCAGGCCAACGGCAGCACCCAGAGGAAGGCTGAGGAACCAGGTCCTTGGGGAAGGGGTGAGCACAAGGTGAGGAGCAGGAGAGAAGAGAAGATTGGGGACAAAGATGAGGGGGGAAGAGACAAAGAGCTGAGGGGGAGGACTCCCGGACCATCAGGGGGTCTCAGGGTGGGATAGCCTGGTGGCCCACCATTCTCTGGGCACCCCTGGGTAAGCTCCATTTTCTTTTTGTTATTGGACAGGACTCCACAAAAGACATCCCAAAATGGGTGACTCCATGTGACACACACACACCCCCTATGCTAAGCCCTCACTGCAAATGCTGGAACCTCATGGTCAACTTGCTCAGACTCAGGTGTGGATGACAGATGGGGCCTGTTGAAACAGATGAACATTTAAGACAAAACATAGGAACAATATTGTGCATGTCAGACAACAGGGATGTGTTTGAGGGACATGTCCCACTGGTACCTCCACCCAGACAGCCCCCTTGGATTTCCCCAGAGCAAGCCAGACACAGCTGTGGGGTCAGTCTGTTCTTACAGACATGGTGGGACACCTCCTCCTGTCTGCCTTCCAGTCCACAGGCCTCGCCATCCTAAGCAGAGGGACAGAGGCCTGTGCCTACTCCTCTGCCCAGCTGTTTCCCCAGCTGTAAAATGCAAATAACAACCAGGAGAATGTGTGGTGGGGCTGCCTACTTGGGGGTGGGAGGGCGCAGAGCCCAGACAGGCTCTTCCTGGCCTCCCCTTCCTTCTCTTGGCCAGCAAAGCTGCGCCCCCCCCCCAGTCATGCTTCCCCAAGTCTGATGACTAGTCTGCATGTGAGGCTCTCTGCAAATCCAGCCTCTTCCTATAGGCTGGCTCTGCCTCTCTCTGTGGCTTGCTTGGACCTCAAGAATTTGGGGTCCACAGGCCCTTTCAGGAGATGCAGACTTTTGCTTGGGCAGAGTTACTTCAAGTCCCCTTTTTCCTGCATCCCCCCACATGGGCTTGTCCTGCGTGGCTGTGACCCAGCTGGCCCCTGCAAGGGGGGACATTTGTTCCTGTTTTTGTGGCAGGGACTTCCATCCTGAGGCTGAGGGAGCAGGGTCCCACTTCACCGACGGTTCCTCTTTCCATCTGATGGGTGGGGACCGCCTCCCCCGGCTCTTCTGGGTGGGCGGGGACTGACCTAATTGCCCCACCCCCGTAGGCGGTCCTGGCGCACGCGGGGCGCTCCTAAAGTCTGCACCGCGGGGACCGGTCAGTGATTGTTCAGGGCGCGGCAGGTAATGGCGGAGCCGGCTGGGGCCGGGCCAAGGGTGGCCGCGCATGGACCCGGAGCCTCTAGGGACCGGACGGAGACAGCCGAGGCCGAGCCGGGGGCCACCGAGACCCGCGCCCTGGGCGCACGGCCGGCCCACTGTGCCTACGGGCGCCGCTGGGTCTTCCTGCTGGTGGTCAGCTTGCTCAGCTGCTCCAACGCCATGGTACGGCCGGTACTGACGAGGGGGTGCTGGGACGGGGCAGTGCCTACGGGCGCCGCTGGGTCTTCCTGCCCCAGCCAGCTGGGTTTCGTTTTCCTTCAGCTACAGCACAGCGCCCAGGTCCGGCCCGAGGTGCGGGCCGTTGGGCACCAAGGGCGCCCTCTCCAGGCCGAGGCTGGCGGCCGTGGAGAAAGGGGCAAATCAGGGCACGGAGCAGGGCCGGGTACCTGAGGGGGTCTGCCAGTCGCTGGGCCGCAGCCCCCTACCCACCTCCTCCCAGACCCTCCTCAGCCTCCGGTGGCTCCAGCCAGAGGTCTAGTGTCCCTCTCCCCAACCCATCATACACAGGTGGGCTTGAAGAAGGAACCTTCCTCCATGCTCCCCAGCCCCAGGACAGGTCTCCCTCCTGCCCCTGGACAGGTGTCCGTAGGCACCAGAGCGGAGGGAGGGCTTGCAGCTGCCCTTGCTGCCCTGGGGCTCTTTGAGGGGCCTCCTGCTCTCGCACACCTTAGGCTGTTATGGCTCGGTCCTGTGACCCGAGCTTCCAGGCTGTGTCTGCCCCCCCATCACCTCCCAGGTGTGCCTCTCCCTCCCTAATGTGTGTGTAGGAACCTGCCTGTGTTTTCTGGCCCTCCCAGGGAACCTCAGGAACTGGTTAGGCAGCATTGGCCACTATGCAATGGGAAGCTGCAGTTGGCAGCAGGACTCACAGCTCAGGGAGGTGCCAGGTTGTTGTGGGACCATCAGGATGCCAGACCTGCCAGCAGGGGTGGGGCATGCAGTGTAGGGGTTTTGGGAGCTGTGGGCTCTTGCTCTTCTTTTGGTGCCCCTGCAGGCAGGTTCCTGGGGCCGGTTCCTTGCTGGGCGTGTGTGGAAAGCCAGCCCAGCTGACACCAGCCACATCCACAGCAGGGCCCTGGGCTCTGCTGGCTGCCCAGTGGCCAGGCCAAGCCCTCGCTCCTGCTGTGGGCTGGCTCCCTGGTCCCCTGTCTAGACCCTGGGGAAGCCACGACTGGCTCTGGGTGGTGGTGAGAGTGCCGAGGGTGCTCCTTGGACACTCAAGGGCACTCTACTGCAATTCTGCACCTTCTTATCTACAAGTCATCATGGAGCAAACAAGACTCCGCCCCCACACCCAGAATTGCCATGGTCACCACAGTGAGCAGATGGCATCATATTCCCCCAGCTACGTGCCGCTGAGACCCACAGCTGCTCGCCTGTTGCCAGGGACCAGGGATCCCAAATTCTGAGAGGGCAGGCGGAGCAGAGCTGGGAATGGCCCCAAGGAGGGATCCAGCACCCAGGATATGGGGGTGGCTAGGCCAGGAGCGGAGGAAGAAAGTTCTTGCACATGATAAGTTAGACAGTCGTCCTCCCTACATGTCTCTGCCCCGTCTGGCCATGGCCTCAGCTCTGGGGAGGGACAGGAACTGAGCTGTGAGTGGGAAAGGGATGAGCTCGTCTCAGCAGGGCAGCTTTGTGAACAGACACCTCGCTTGTCTCACTGGGCAAGGCCAGGCAGGAGGTGGCAGAGCCTTGGGCGGGAGCCTGGAAAATCTGTCCCTTGCAATGTCCTGAGAAAAAAAGGAAGAAAAGGCAGCTATTGCCCAAGCTCACTGTCACATGAGGCTTAGCGGTCAGGCCTCTAGCCTCATTATGTGGGGAAGCCGGGGTCCCACTGCTCTGCCATGGAGGGTGTGCCCTGGAGCACTTCCATCCTCAGAATTGGATTAATCATGACCTTTGGTGAGTAGCACATCCTTGCCACTGGTCCCTGGCTGCTGGGCATCGCCATAATAAGGCTTGGTGAACCCCCTTTTGGCCCTCCCTTCAGGGTGAGCTGATCACCTCCTCCGGTAAGCCCTCCCTATAGCCTCGAGTGCACTCGTGCTGTTTGCTGCACATCTGTGGGGTGGAGTTGTCCTGGCACCTGATGATGTCAAAGGTGGGAGTGTTGTTGCTCTGGGGTCAGTCTCACCTGCCCAAACACTGGGGTTTCCTACAGGGGAGGTTGGTTGGCCATGGGCAGGGCCAGGTGTTTCTACACTGCAGGTGTTTCTACCTGAGACTCAGTCCTGAGTTTGCAGACAGGCTGGAGGTACCTTTGCTCACCCCCAAAGCAGAGGGCTCTGAGGTCCCTCCTGCCTCTGGACACTGCCGTCAGCTGCCTTGCATGGCTTAGGGCCCCCACGCCTCCTGCCCTCATCCACCTGGACATCTGCCATGGTGTCTCCACCGCCTTCTGGACCTCAGAGTCTCCCAGAATGTGCTCCCCTGCCCAGCCCATCTCGACACACTATGTGTCCTTGTGACTAGGCATCAGGGCCGCACCCTCCCTGACCCTTGCTTCTCCCCCTTCACTTTCTGAGCTCTGGGGCCATGTCCAGGTGACTCCACCCCTCTGATATTCTGGCCTTGCTGTGTCTCCCTGTCTGCAACATGTCACTTCCCCCCCACCTTCCACATAGCGCCTCCCGACGGTGCATGCTCCCCCCGCCGGCAGCCATAACCTACCTCAGAGGGTCAGGTCGAGTTCTGGAAGGGCTCACAGTCCTGCAGGCTCTGCTCTGCCCCCCAGGCTGGTCCACAGTCAGGGTACACGATCAGGGAATGGTCTCCACCCCTGCCACCAGTGGGGGTGTCCTTGGGCAGAAAGACCCCATGTCCATGTTGGGCTGCGTCCTCATGGCCTTTACAGGCCTCCCTCAGGTTGGCCGACAAAGCTGGGGGCAGCAGGGGTCTGGGGCCAGAACCTGGTGGGCAGTGTCTGTGGCCCCTGGGGCTGACTCCTGTGTGCTCCCCGCAGCTGTGGCTCAGCTTCGCACCCGTTGCCGACACCATCGCTGAGCACTTCTTCCTGTCCACGGAGCAGATCAACTGGCTCTCACTGATCTACCTTGTGGTGTCCATCCCGTTTGGTGTAGTGGCCATCTGGATGCTGGACTCTGTTGGACTCCGCGGGGCTGTGAGTCAGACCCCACGGACTTGCTCTGAGATGGGGAAGGGTCCCCTGCATTTGGGCAGGAGAACTACTGCTTCCTCCCCAGACCAGGGTCCCCTTACCTGCACCAGCCAGGCCTCCCAGGCAGTGCAGTCGAGGTGGCAAGGAGGATGGTGGTCTGGGTGCTGGGAGGGCGGGCATCTGGGGACCCGGGGGGTGCCCGTGCTGGTGGCAGCACTCCTGACCCCATCCCTACAGACCATCTTGGGCGCCTGGCTGAACTTCGTTGGGAGTGTGTTACGCACCCTGCCCTGTGTGGCCGTTGGGACCCTCCACCCATTCGCCTTCTTCATGGGTGGCCAGAGCCTCTGTGCCCTGGCCCAGACCCTGGTCATCTTCTCTCCAGCCAAGCTGGCTGCCTTGTGGTTCCCAGAGCACCAGCGAGCCACGGCCAACATGATCGCCACCATGTGTGAGTCCAGGGGTGAGGCCACCTGGGTGCCCTCTGGCTCTGTGCTCAGATCCTCTGCTGCCCTGGCTCTCCAGCTGATGCAAGGGACTAGCGCCAAAAAGGCTCCACCTGTGGCCTGGACACAGTGAAGCTGATGTGTTTCTCTGTCCATCCAGCAAACCCCCTGGGCATCCTCGTGGCTAATGTGCTGTCACCTGCACTGGTCAAGAAGGGAGAGGACATTCCCATTATGGTGAGAGAGCTCATGTGGCACCTGTGTATGTGTGTGCACACACATGCATATGTATCGCGCATGTGTGCTCTGTGTGTGTAGCCATGTATGTGTGTGGTGTGAGCGTGTGTGCTGTGCATGTTGTGTGTGCATACACATGTATATGTGTGGTCCATGTATGCTGTGTGTGGTGTGTGTGCATACCTGTGCATGTATGGTGTGTGCATACACACATGTATGGTGTGTGTCTCTGCATGTGTGATACACATGATTATGTATGGTATATATGTATACCATATGTATAATATGTGTGTCTGTGCATACCTGTGCATGTGTATGGTATGAGTGTGTGTGTGCTTGTGCATACGTGTGGTATGTGTGCCTGTGTGCACATGTATGGTGGTGTGAGCATGTGCGTGCCTGTGCACGTGTGGTGTGTGCATGTGTGTCTATGTGGTACATGCATACACATGCATATGCATGGTGCATGTGTGCTGTACATACATACATGTGCATGTGTGTAGTGTGGGCACGTGTGTGCTGTGCACATGTATGGTGTGTGCATACATGTGTGCACTTACACATGTATATGTATGGTGCATGTGTGCTGTGTGTTCATACCTGTGCATGTGTGCTGTGTGCATGTGTATGCCTGTGCATATGCAGTGTGTGTGTATGCCCATGCATGTGTGTGGTATGTGTACGGACATGCATACCTGGGCACCCACACCTGTCCATGTGACACACCTGGCTGTGTTAAGACCTGCTTCTTATGTGGGTATGCAGCAGGCAGTTAGATGCGGAGTCTGGTGCTCAGGGAGGTTGGGCTGACGTTTTCAATGAGGGAGCCATCCCTGACTGTCTGTGGAAAGCCAAGGATCCTCATGATGCCCCACAGCAGGTGCGGAGGAAGCAGATTAGCTCTCAGGCCCTGGAACTCAGTGGCCGCCCGAGAGTGGGCATGAGTGACTGGGGAGAGTGTAGAGTGTGCCACTGGCAGCCCAGAGCAGGGCCGGGGTGCCATGTGGGGCACGTGTCCACGTGGCCTGCTGTGCACACGCATACCCTTTCCCCAGCTGGGCGTCTGTGCCATCCCTGCTGGCCTCGCCTGCCTGCTGGCCACCACCTGCCTCTGGGAGAGTGTGCCCCCCACCCCACCGTCCGCCGGGGCTGCCAGCTCCACCTCGGAGAAGTTCCTCGATGGGCTCAAGCTGGTTGGTGCTGTGGGATGGGGCAGGGTGGACCTGCCTGGGGTGGGAGCAGGTGGCCGGGGAGGGGTACCCCCACCCCCACCCTGGTCTGAGCAGCCCCTCCCTTCCAGCTCCTGCGGAACAAGGCCTATATCCTCCTGGCTGTGTGCTTCGGAGGCGGCACTGGGATCTTCTCCAGCCTCATGGCCCTCCTGGAGCAGATCTTCTGCGCAAGCGGCTACTCCAGTGTGAGCCCTGGGCCCCGCCCTAGAGGGGCTCTGCTTCCCACTGCCGGTGTGGCTGTGGTGAGGTGGGGGTGGGGGTTGGATGGGAAGGTGGGGGCACCGGGACTCTGTGTGGACTCTGCGATACCCCTTCCTATTAATAGCAAGGCCCCAACTCTGCAGGGCTCTAGGGAAGGGCCACCCTCAGTATTTAGGGATGGGAGGCCTTGCTCTGCCCATACATCTCCAGGCTGTGCCCTCTGCCCTCTGGCATCAGTGCTGGGTGTGTCTGTGTGTACCTGTGCACGTGTGTGGTATGTGCATGTGCATCTGTGTGTACTCGTTTGGCTTCTGCCCTCTGCTGTCTGGCATCAGTGCTGAGTGTGAGGTTCAAGGGACATGTTTCTGCCTCTGCTAGGGGCTCAGAGGCATTAAGGACCCACGGGGTGGGGACAGGCCCCTCCCTTTAGCAATTGTTTTGATCCTGGGGCAGGGGGTAGCATGGCATAGGACACCCCCCGCCCCAGCAGGCAGCCAGTAGCGCAGCTGTAGCCTGTATTGTCATGCCTGGGCCTTAGGCACAGCACAATGATGCTACCATGAGACCCTTGGTGACAGGGTATTTCCTAAGGATGCTGGCTGCCTCTTGGGCCCCTGGCGGCTCCCTACCCCAGTAAATTGCCCCAACCTCTCCTCCTCCAGGAGTTTTCAGGCCTCTGTGGGGCTCTTTTCATCGTGTTTGGAATTCTGGGGGCGCTGGTTCTCGGCATCTATGTGGACCGGACCAAGTGCTTCACCGAGGCCACCAAGATTAGCTTCTGCCTGACCTCTCTGGCCTGTGTGGCCTTTGCCCTGGTGAGAGTGCCCCCAGGCTGAGACCACTGTGCAGGGGTGGGAGAGGGTGTCCCGGGTAGAGGGGCTGGGTTGTGAGGCCTTGGACGGGGCAGTGGGCAGCTTGGCTGGAATAGATGTCTGGACCTCTCAGGCCCAGCCCCCGCCAGCTGGGGTGGCCCCTGGGTCGAGTGGGGCTTAATCACACCCATGTAGCTGAGTCTGCTGCCTGCCCAGGGCTGGTGGATCTGACCATGCCCCCATCCTCTGCCACTTGCTGCCCTCAGGTGTCCCAGCTACAGGGACAAACCCTTGCCCTGGCTGCCATCTGCTCACTGCTCGGGCTCTTTGGCTTCTCGGTGGCGCCCGTGGCCATGGAGCTGGCAGTGGAGTGCTCCTTCCCTGTGGGGGAGGGTGCTGCCGCAGGCCTGGTCTTTGTGCTGGGGTGAGTGTCCATCTGCCCCCGCCGCACCCTGGGAGCCCAGAGACCCTCCCCTGTCCCACCTCAGGCTGCACAGCCCAGCCCCTTTTCTATGAATTGAGGAACCTGCCTGCTCTGGCAAGGGCTGAATGCATACTAAGCACCTGGGCCAGCCACAGGGGCTCATGCCAGCCAGAGCTGTGCACTGCCCTGGGACTGACCGGTGGCACAGTGGGTGGCACAGGTGTTGGCCCCTTCCCAAGGTGGCATCTGGCTCTGGTAGGTGGGCAGTGATGCTGTCAGGGGCTGAGGGCCATGTGTGTCCAGGCAGGTGGAGGGTGTGCTTATCATGGTGGTGCTAATGGCACTAACTGTGCGTCGCCGAGAGCCGTCATTCTCCACCTGCAAGCATGGTGAGGACCCCCTTGACTGGACAGGTGAGTGCCCCTTTGAGAGCCCCAGGGAGCAGAGGCCAGGCCAAGCCTGCCCAGTTGGAACATCTCTGGAGCCCCCACTCCGTGCCCTGCCTCTTGGCCCCATTGGCTCTCCTCAGTGGGTGGGTGCTGGTGGGGTCAGAGGTCAACAGGCAGAACCCCTGGGGTCAGCATGGTGGGTGAAACCCAGAGACCCTGACAAAAGCCCAAATGCCAGTGTGAGTTGTTTTAAACCAGGGAAAGAGAAAGAGAAACAGAGAGAGACATGGTGGCAGAAATCTGAGAGTGGAAAGATGAGATGGAGAGAGACAGAGGCAGAGATGGAGACAGAGAGACAGATAGGGGAGTAGAGCAGAGATCAGAGGTGGAGGTTGCACATCCATTTCCTGAGACCCTGTGCTGGTGACCTCAGAGCTTACAGCTCTTGGAACCTGGGTCTGCAAACACCCCTCAACCTTTGGGGCCTGCCAGAGGCTGGGAACAGGGTCTGTTTCCAGGGTTGCTCTATGGTTAGTGGGGTCTGCATGGGTGGGGATCACATCTGCCCATCTATGGCCACCAGGTTTGGCTGTGCTCTCATGTGGGGAGCTCTGGCTGTGGGGACAGAGCTGTGTGCTGTGTCCCCAGGGTCCCTGCTGCTGATGGCCGGCCTGTGCACCCTCTTCAGCTGTGTCTTGGTGCTCTTCTTCCACACCCCGTACCGGCGCCTGAAGGCCGAGTCTGGTGTGTCCCCCTCCACCCAGGACATGTGCCCAGGAGCTGAGTACCACACATCCAACCCAGAAATCGCCACTGGAGGCTCCCAGCACGGCACTCCAGTCAGTTCTTCTGGCCCTGCCTCCCTCCTCCAGGAGTCGCCAAGGTCCCAGAGACTCTGACCAGGGACATCTTGTAAAGGGGAGGATGGAGAGGCAGGTGTTGTCCACCTTGGCTATGGTGGCCATGGCTGAGAGCCCGCCACAGAAACTCAGGGCCTTTGGGGCACCCAGGGCATGGCCATGCAAGGCAGCCCCTGTGGCTGCACGGAGAAGAGCTACTGCCCTGCGGACACTGACTGGGCAGGACGCCCACAGCAGGCCAGACAGGCACACCTGGAGGGTGGTGCAGTGGCTGTGTGGCAGATGGGGGCCGGCCTGGCTCGGGAGTACGACTGAGGCGTAAGTGTGGGGTCCCGAGGGCCCCTCATGGCCGAGTCTGGAGTGGACAGGCGAAGGGAGCCCTCTCCGCTGCTAGCTGGGGAAAGCTGATCCCAGCCCGCGGCCGCGCACACCCCGCGCCCCAGGCGGACACTCGCAGGCGGTCGGTGGGTGCACGTTTATTGAGTGGGCACGGCCCGCGGGGCCCTTACTCCTTTTCCTCCCCATGGGTGATCACGTAGCTCAGCGCCTTGTAGTCCAGGTTGCCCGCCGCGTCGATGGTGGCGAACTGGAACATCTGGTCCACCTGTGAGCGGTGCGGAGTCAGGCCGCAATTACAACCCAGGAGTCCACAGCGGTCTCTGGTCTGACTGCTGCGCGGGGATGGGCGCCAGGCGAGGGAGGGGCCAGGGGGCGGGGCCTAAAGGCAGGGCGGGGCGGGGGCGAGCAGACCGCCAGGGCTCTCTACCTGAACCCACAATCCGTCCCCTATTCCCAAGCTGGTCAGCGGTGCCCAGGTGTCCGGCGCCGTGGGGAGGGCTATGTGAGGTGTGCGGTGAATGGGGTCCTAGCAGGTGGGAGGGCTGTGGTCGCGCCGCTGGTGCGGGGCGTTGGGGATGGGGCGTGGGAGATGGGACAGCATTGCTGTGAGCCCTGCCCCTCAGGCCAGGACAGACGGCACCGGCCGCTGGGTGGCCTCCAGCCGCTGACCTAACCCCTCTGAGCGGTTCCGTCTCTCAAATGAGCACTTGAAGGGCTGCGTTGCTGCAGTTGCAGCCTGTGGAGGCCAGCGCCTCCCCGGGCAGACCTGGGAGCCCTGCTTGAGAGAGGGCTGTGGGGGAAGGGGGCGGGGGCTGTGGCCAAACCTCATCTGCGGTCATCTTGTCAGCCTGGGACATCAGCAGACGTTTGATGCTGAAGACAAGGAGGTGAAGGAGCCCAGTTAGACTCTGAGAAAAGGGGTGGGTAGGGGGGCTGGAAGGAGGGGTGACCCCTGGGGGGCGGGTGTTGCAGAGACCAGAGGGCAGGGCTCACCCACTCCACCCGCACCCTCCCCCGCAGGTGTGGCACCTCTGAGGTCACCACGCAGATGTCATCACTCCTGGGGGGCTTGTCTGGGGGTATCTGATGGGGAGGAAGGCTAAGGGAGACCAGAGGCAGTGCCTGTACACCAGAATATCCCCTTGGCTCAGCTCTGGGCAGCAGGAAACTCTTCATAAAAGGGGCTAAAGACAGAGCACGGGTTGAAGGAACGATGGCTACCTGGGGTGCCTGGTGCCTGTGCAGGTTGGTCTCCACTTAGTTATCTCAAGGACTCAGGATCTGGGATAGCTGCTCAAAGCCCTGCAGCTGGTCAGAGGTGGGGTGGGGGGTGGGGGCTTGGCATCCAGGTGGCTGACAGTCCCTCTCTGGGGCAGTGTCCCTCAGATCCTAGTGGGGGAGGCCATCAGGGAGCTCTTGGAGACCAACGTATTGTCCAAAGCCTGGCACTCACTATTCTTTGTTGATGCTGCCTTTGCTCTCGGGGTCGAGCATCTTGAAGGCATTTAGAATGGTCTCCTCAGTGTCCGTACCTGCCCACAAAGAGGCCTTGAGCCCTAGGCATTTGGGCTCCCAGTCCTGCTCCAGGCTGCCAAGGACAAACAGGGCAGGAGGGAGACCAGCCTTGCTCCCAGGGCTCCAAGCCTTGGTCTACATGGCACCTTCAGCTTAGAAGGCCCCAGGGTTAGCCCAGGCCTGGAGTTGGGTGCAAGTGCTCCATGAGGAGGGACCAAGCCCTCACCAGCTGGGCCAGCAGCAGGTGTGGGGCAGGGAGTGAGTGTCCGAGCTCACATGCTCTGGAGTGGCCAATAGGGGCCCTACCAAAGTGGGTCCCAGAATGCCAGGTCCTGGGGCTTCCCATCAAGAGATCGGAAATTGTGGATGTTCATGTGAAATGTCTGGATTTCTAAGTGTCAGGAGCCCCAACCAAGGAGGACGGAGCTGGCCCCAGGCACTCACCATTCAGTTTCTCCCCAAACAGGTTCAGGAACATGGTGAAGTTGATGGGTCCTGAGGCCTCCTTAAGCATGGCATCCAGCTCGTCATCCTTGACGTTGATCTTGCCTGTGGCAGGCATGGGGCGAGTGTGTCACTGGGGAGGACCCCACTCCACCCCATTGGTCTTTGCTGATATGTCTGCTGTCCCACCGGCAGGCGGGCAGGTGGCCCCAGAGCAGTGCCAAAGGAGGGGAGACGGGAGGTGCTCGGCCAGGCCTGTTGGGGTGCAGGGTGGGGTATATCAGCCTCATCCCAAAACCCTGAGCCTCAGAGACTAGTGTTGAGGGCAAGAGCAGAGGAGGCATAGACCTTTGGAGATACTGTGATCTGCCATTGTATGATGGAAAGTGGGTCACCTATGACCCCCCACCCAGGTGGAAACCAGTCCCCAGCTCCCAGGGCAGGACCTCAGGCCAGAGGCAGCTGCTGGGAACAGGATGCCCCTGGTGAGGAACAGCGGCCAGGCAAGGCTGCGCAGCACTCGAGGTCTGCTCTGCAGAGGAGGGGGTGTTTCACACCCTCCCCGGAGCCCCCTGCCCCACAGCCCACCTGGGTTTTCATGCTTGGGCTGTGCCACCCATCCTGTCTCAACTTGGGATGCTGTCTGCTAGCTCTGACCAAACTGGGAGGCTGCAACCACCCCCACACAGCCTGCGGGGATATGGGGTCAGCCTTTGAGGCCAATGCCCTGGCTCCACTCAAGGAGGAAGGGTGACGGTGTCCAGGTGGACGTTCCCCACTTGCCTCCTCTGTGGGCTGTGATGTGTTCTGCCCCGGCACCTACCCAGGGAGGCATAGGTGTCCTTCAGGTCCTCCTTGTCAATGAAACCGTCTCGGTTCTGATCCATGAGTGTGAACGCCTGGGGACCAAGGCCAGAGTTGCTGTGCCGCGGCCAGCCAGTCCTGCCCCTGCCCTCGGCCCCCAGCTCCTCAGCCCTGGAGTGAAGATGGGCTCCCATTCCTATTGACTGTGGAGTGAGGCCCACATGGGGTCTTCCCAGCACAAGCTTCTGGGAAAAGGGGCTCCTAGCGAAAGAGGAAGTCTCACCTCCTTGAACTCCTGGATCTGAGTTTGCTCGAAGTTGGAGAAGACATTGGACGATGCCCTCTGGGCACGAAGGGCCCCTCCTTCCTTCTTCTTGGTCTTTCTGCTGGCCTGAGATGAGAGAACCGAGGCTGAGGGCCCCCAGGCTGGCTGGGGGAAACTTCTGGGGCACCCTGAGTTTTGGGAGACTGAACTCAGAGGAGGGCTCTTGGGGGTGGAGGGGCCGGGCAGCTGGGGAGCACACCTGCCCCAAGCCTGGGTGCTTGGGGGGCAGCTGCAGGTGTCTGGAGTTGGCATAGGGAGTGGGGGAAGGGCAGTGGCTCCCAGAGGCCCTGAAAGAGCATAATGGGCTCAGCTCATGGCTCTGCAGGAGCCAGCTTAGCCTCTGAGGGCTGGAGGGTAGATGGACTCTGTGGGTGGGCTTGTTCTGGGCACTGGGCTTCCATGATGGCCAGGACACTCCATCCTGCCCCAGACTGTCACCATGGCAGCATGGGACACATCCCTCCCATCCCCCCATATCCATACCCACACATGCACACACGCTCATGCAAGTGTGCACACACATTTAAACACACTCGTGCACGTACACACGCCCCTGCCATAGTGCCTGCCTGGCCACCCTCACCATGCCTGGGCTGCCTGATGGGATGCCTCTGTGCTCCTCCCTGCCCAGGTCCAGCCCATCTTAAGCTCCTGTCTGGTCCCCCAGGACAGCTCAGACTTCGGCTGCCATTCCCTATAAGGACAGGCTTAAGGCCACCCCAGGGGACTGGACAACTGCAGAGTGAGCTTCAGCAGCCCGGTAGTGACTCAGTCACCCTCACCCTGCCCCTCCCAGGAAAGCCCCCAGTCTCCCCCTGCCCTGACCAAGAAGGCCACTTGCACCCACTCTTGGCTGAGGAGCTGAGGGCCTGCCGGGGTACCCTGAGCCCTGCCAGGGCTGCAGGAACTGCAGAGGCCAGAGGAAGGGGCGCCTCTTCCAGATTTGCACAACAAAGTTGCTGTGACTGGCCCCAGGGACTGATCAGCAAGCCTTTGCAGAGCACATTCTGTGTGTCAGCAGTTTCTGTTGGCACTGTCCTCACCTCTCTGCCTCAGTAGCAGACAACAGTCAGCCCACAACCCTGGCCCTGGGACCACCCCCCATTCTGGCCTCAGGGCCAGGAGCCCCTAGCCTGGCCCATGGGACATGACATTACTGGCTTGGAAGAGCCTTGAAGGTGTCCAGCCTGCCCTGGCCCAGGGACCAGGTCTTCCTACTACACCATAGCCTTGTGAGCAGAGTCTGGGCAAGGGACCTGGCCTGGGGGCCATTTGGTAGTGCCAGACGTCAGAGGCCACCTCACGGTCAGAACCCAGATGCCCTGGTCCGGGGTGGTTCTGCAGACCAAGGAGGACTAAGGAGGAGGCCTGCAGGTTGAGCAACGTGGGCAGGTGGGACTGGAAGCCTGGAGAACAAGCCCTCAGAGCCTCCTGGGCCTGTGGCGGGGAGGGGGCGGGGAGAGGGGCAGGGGAAAGCAGGACCCAGGGCAGCCACAGCCCTTGGTGCTACAGTGGGCGAGGGGTGGGAGTGAGCATGTGCCACTAGAGCTGGGGGGCCCCGTGGGGCCCATGTGTGAACCAGGTCAAGTCTGCAAAAGCTGGAAAGACAGGCGCCATTGGAGCACCCACTGCAGCAGAGATCCCTGGTCACAGACAGTTTCCCCTAGGTGTCACCTCACGCAATCCCCAGGGTCAGTGGGTCTTCAGAAGGTGCTGACACCCTGAAGTTGAGGATCCTGGAGAGGCCTGACCTGCCTGGGAGGGATGTGGGGGAGGCTGCTGGAGGAAGAATGCATGACCAGACATGTGAACTAGGGTGGGGCTGGGGAACGAAGACAAGGATCTGAGTGAGACCCTGAGTGGCATTGGTGCGCTGCAGCAGTGGGGATTGCTACACTTAGATCTGCACTCAGACGGCCCCTACAGCTGCCAGGGATGTGAGCATAGCCCCCAGGGAGGCCCCCGCCACTGGAGTCTGAGCATAGCACTAAAGATAGCAGAGCCTGGGAGAGTATTGGGATTCTGCACAGACAGCTGACCCCAACAGGTGCAGAGGCCTCAGCAGGCGGCCCTAGTGTCCTGAGCCAGGTGGGACCCTCCCTCACAAATTCTTAGGAAGGCCCCTGAGCCACAGCAGGTCTCCACCGCCTTCGGGGGGGCTCCCCAGGTGAGCATGCATGTGTGTATCCTCTGCAGGTGCCTCTGTCCTGCCTCCCCTGAAAGCTGCTGTTACGTACCCCGACACTTTGGCCCCGCCATAGGCCCTAGAGACACTTATTTTTGATTCTGGAAGCAGAAGTTGCTGAGGAGTCTGGTTTATTTTTAAAATGCAGTGAAGGAAAAACCTGGTGTCACCTGAGGGCATCTGCCTAGCTGCTCAAGGGCAAGAATGGGAGGAAGGGGAGCCCAGCACCCATGGCCACCAAGGTGTGCTTCGTGCCCTGTGGGATCAGTGTGGCCAACACTTCCTCAGGCAGCATGGGGGGCCAGGGACAGCATGCTCCTGGCTGCCTGAGGACAAGGTTCAGGCAAGAAGGCCTTAGGCAGGAGTCCTCAGGGGCTCCAGGTCAGCCTCACAGAGGGTAAAGAGTGGGGTGGCCCTGTAGCATTGGCCTGGTCTCCCCAGCCCAGGAAACAGTGCAGATGAGTTCTCATTTCCCAGCTGGCAGGCCCAGGGCCTGGACTCCAGAGTAAGCCAGGAGAGGGAGCAGGCTTTGTGCAGGTGACTGGAGGGCAGCTCATACCTCCCTGGGTGCCCAGGCTGGCTGGGCTTATGGGCCCTCTTCTGCTCAGGATTGTGAGCACCTGCCATGTGTCCTGGAGTTTTCAATGTTGCATTTTATTCACTTAAGATTCATGGTTAAGTTCTCTTTGTTGCCTAGGCACAGTGGCTCACGCCTACAAACCTAGCACTTTGGGAGGCCAAGGTGGGAGGATCACTTGAAGCCAGGAGTTGTAAACCAGCCTGGGCAACACAGAGAGACCCCCTCTCTACAAAATATATATTAAAAAATTAGCCGGGTGTGGTGGCAAGTGCCTGTACTCCCAGCTATTAGGGAAGCTGAGCCAAGAGGATTGCTTGAGCCTAGGAGTTGGAGGCTGCAATGAGCCATCATCAAGCCACTGTACTCCAGCCTGGGTGACAGAGGAGAACCTCTCTCTTAAAAAAAAGTTGTCTTTGTAAACACATGGATTTGATGATGAACAAGAGTGGGCCTCTCCCCATCCCAGCAGAAGACATTAGTGAAGCCCCAAGCATTGGTTCCCAAGGCGTTTCTGACCTGAGAAGTGGAGGGCGAGAAGGCCAGAGCACAGGCAGCCGCAGGGAGGTACTGAGGCACTACTGCTTTGTTGAGGCAAAGGGAGCTGATGGCAAGAGGAGGGCCCAGAACCCCAGAGGAGCGGTGCTCTCATGTAAGCTCCAGGTCTGCTTTCCATAGGAACGGTGTGTCAGCACAGTGGCACAGCTGCGAGGCTGTGGACACTGCTGGCTTCATTTTTGGGCAGCCCCCGCCAGGGCTGATCACGGGGCTGTAGGACACAGGCAGCTACTGTGAGGTGGGCAGAGGCCAGCAGACACTGGTGTGGGAGCTGAGTGTTCCCCAGGCCTGGTTTGAGGTGGGCCTTGGAGCGTGGGATTGTGGGATCCTGAGGGCTTGAGTCAGAGGGACGAAGGGAGCAGCATGTGTTAGGGGTGGTCTTCCCAAGACCCCAGCCCCTCCTCTGGATGGGAGTGATGGGGGCTCCCTACGGGGCTGGAGCCTGTGCTCCGAAGGCACGGCGGTCGCAGGAAGAGGGCACAGAAGTGCCATGCTCTTCCCGGCCGGACTGCGTCCATAGGCGCCACTGGGCAAGGGGCCTAGGGGCACGGGGGCCTGCCCAGGAGCCCACCTGTGCTCGGCTCACTCGGTACCCGGGACCCGGTTCCTGGCCCAGCACTGCCCTCGGGGGCTGCGTGCCCAGGGGCCAGGATGAAGCTGGGGGCCGGCCCGGAGCCACCCTGGACCTGAGCTCCAGGGCTTGTAGGGTATTCTCCCAGGCAGGAGGGTGGAGCCAACCTGACTGGACGCATGCCAGAGCCCTCCCTGGAAAGAAGCCCGCACACACCGCCCCGCCCAGACCCCGCCGCACATGGCCACAGCGCGTGCGCAGCCGCTCTTGTGCGCGTTCGCGCATGTGACGTAATCCGTCGAACGGGGCGCACCGTCACCCTCCAGCCACCAGGAGGCGCCGCCGGAACGCTTTGGCTGCCACGGCGCGTGCGCCCTTCCGGAGCACATTTGTTTCGCGGCTTTCCGGGCCCATGGGTCGTCCTCTTCAACCCTTGAGTTGTGCTTCCGGTGCGAAGATCAGGGCAAGATGGTGCCGCCGGTGCAGGTCTCTCCGCTCATCAAGGTGAACCAGGCTTCGTGGCCGCCGCCCGGTGATCGGAGCCCCCGCGTCCTGCCCCGCCCCTCCCGCGACGCCCGCTGCGCGAATCCCGACCCCTGCCCCGCGCCTCCGCCCCGCGAACCCCGTCCCCCGCCCCCGTCCTGCCCCGCGTTCCCGGCCTCGCTGACCGCCCTCTCCCACCGCTGTCTCTTGCAGCTCGGCCGCTACTCCGCCCTGTTTCTCGGCGTGGCCTACGGAGCCACACGCTACAGTACGTGACGGCGGGGCAAGGGCCGGGGGCTGCTCGGCTTACCTGTGGGACTCCCAGTGCCGTTTAGTAAACCCCAGCGCAGAAAGGGGACAGGGGCGGGTGCGAGGCTGCAGGACACATCCTCCAACCTACACCCGCAGAGGCACCAGCGGGCTTGGCCCCTGGGGCGCAGCCGCAGCGCGGATGTAGGGTTGACTTGGGATCAGCTTACCCACAGTACAGGCTTCTGAGGCCCGGGCGGGGACTTAAAGCGCCTGATTCTTGATGAAAGCTGGTACCGAGCGGGTGTTGGAGTGCTGAGATCTGACGGGAGGCGAGTGGACCTCGGAGGGTTGGCAGAGGACCTAGGGAGCAAGTGCGTGAGGGGTGGGCTGCAGGGACCCTGTAGCCTCTGGGTTGGGCTCTTTTTGGGGTCAGGATCAGGCCTTGGCCTGCATTGAGGTAAAGGAGAGTAGACAGCAGGTGTATCTGGTTCACAGCATCCCTGAAGATACCTTGACCTGAGGACTCAGTTCCTTTTATGCAGCGTTTTCAGTGAATTGAACACCCCCCTCCCCCAACAGGTTACTTAAAACCCCGGGCAGAAGAGGAGAGGAGGATAGCAGCAGAGGAGAAAAAGAAGCAGGATGAGCTGAATCGGATTGCCAGAGAACTGGCAGAAGGTACTTGTGTCACTGGTTCTAGATTGTACCCTCCAAAGTTTTCAGGAAAAATAGCTGATCTCCAAGTGAGCCCCCCATTTGAGGGTGGGGCTACCTCTCCTTTTGTCCAGCAGTGGCCCAGTGTGAAGAAGAGTGCTTTGGTTCTCCTTTGTGGAGGAGGCGGCGGAGGGGGGTCGGGGGTCTTGGTGATAGTCTTTGTTCAACCCAGGCCACAGGTGTGAAGCCACTTTGCCACCCTTAGAGCCATGAGATGAACACACTTTTCACCTGACTGCCTTGGCAGAGTCAGGTCCGGGTGTGCAGGGATAAGGAGACAAAGGAGGATGGTTTAGGTAGGGCATGGCTGAGTTCTGCTAGAGTTAGATATTGGATCATTTAAAGGCTGAAGTCTGAAGTCCTTTTCAGTTGCCTAAGAGTGTAATAATAATGTATGTACTTTCTTTCTAACTTTTCAGCCCAAGAGGACAGCATATTAAAGTGAGAAGTCTGTGCCAGCCTGCTTTTCTCCAGAGCAGTAGTGGATGAATAAAGCTTCCTATGTTGTGTGATTCTCTGGCTCCCTCTCATCTACTGGCGTCAGTTGCCTTGATTTACTGGACTCAGGCTCGGCAGTTGTACTCTGTCTTCGCAGTTTGTTTGGGGTGGAGGATAGGGAGGGGGTTTCAAAAGAACTAATTGGTGTTACCAGTCACAGATCCAAAATGTATTGCACAAACAGTGAGAAAAGTAGAAACCCATTGCTTGTTCTGTCTGGGGTGTCTAGCAGGCCAGACTCCTGGGTGGGATTTGGCCCTCTGCCCCCTACTCACAGATCCTCCCTTTGATCCCATGAGGTGGCCAGGTCAGACTTAAGACTGAAATCCAGGGATGTGGCCTCTGGAAGATGAGGCCAAGGTGCTGCTTGTGGTTTTCAGAGAGGTTGGGCCTGTGCTACCTGGACTTCCAGCCCCTGCTGGCTGTGAGCCTATCACCCCTTGGTCTGGTGGTTTGGAATGGAAAAGGTGATGTTGCTATTAATACTTCCCAGCTATATGCCTTGAGCAAATTTCTAGACCTTGAGCCCCAGTTCCGTTTGTAAAATGAGTTCATTTGCCTATGGGAAGAGAAAATGAGAAGTCCTACAAGTGTTTTAAAAACTTGTGCTTGGTTAGGGTGAGGTTTGAGTGAGGGAGGTGACATGTGCCTCCTGAGCTCGGTGGGATGGTATCCAGAGGGGCTGTCTGCTCTTGGATCCTTCCGAGAACCCCTAGGACCCCCCAGTCACAGGCTCTTGTTACCAGGGGGTCACTGACCAGTGAGATGAAAATTAAACTGGCTTTTCCTTCCAGTGGGCCATCTTCACCCAGTGTCAGGGGAGCTCACATCACGAGTTGAAAATCCTTAATTGCTACCAAACAATACCCATTTCAAATGTGAGTCCTGTGATGTCCCATTGGGCCTCCTGCCTCTGCCCTACACTCTAGGCTTACCAGTATTAAGTCACTGCGGCGCGTGGTTGCTGCTGTAAGGAAAGCTGCCACTAGGAGAACCTGGGCCCATTGCCAGGTCCTGCCATCAAGGCCCACCCCCACGTCCCTGTTAGGAAGGAAACATTCCATGTGGCGGTCAAATACAATGTGTTCTCTGCAATTTCACCACATAAAAAATGGGCATGTTGTTTTCTTTATTTTAAATCTCTGGCCTTGTGTTTTTTCCTAAACCAGATGGGAAACAGCATCTGTTTACCTATATACACATATACACATGTGCAGTTGTGAGTGTTCCACTCAATGATTTTAGACACAGCTCACAGACCTTTTCAGAGGTCTCCTGGTGGTGACTACTGCATATCCAAAAAATGGATGAGTAATGTGGCCTATACTGTAAATTATTCATAGTTGGCTTTATAAAAACACAAACCTTGACAGACCCCCAAAATATCCAAAGTTATCTTCAGTCATTTTCTTGAGCTTCCTAATCTCTTGTACCAAACTGCCACAGGCAGGGCCTGAGTCCTAGTGTATGAGTGGAGTGTGGGAGCTGTCAGGTCCCCACGAGACTGGTGATCACAGGATGCAGCAGGTTGAAGACTTGGGTGGTGGGCCGCCATTGCAAATTTCTGTGCCCACTGCAAGAGAGGACAAGACCGAGAGTGAGAACCGTGCACTGGCTGCACCAGCCCAGTGTCTTCCCCTCCACTCCCTGTGTCCTCTGCCAGCCCCTGTAGGAGAAAGGACAGAGCCTGGGTCTGTGACCATACCAAGCCGATTAGCTGGGGCTGAGCCTGCCTTAGTGCTTTAGCCGTGTTGACACTGTGCCCGGATTACTCAGTTCTGGCCTCCTACAGCCCTGGCCGCCTTGTTTGTTTTGTTGATAGCATAGGATTGTGGGGAATAACAAGCAAAACCGCAGAGCTAGGTGGTTGAGCACAGGCCACACCAAAGCCACGATGCCACTGGGGTTCTAATTTGGGGTGCACTGACTTGTTACAACTGAGTCCCATTCCCATAATGTAGGGTGAGGAGGTAAGTGCTCTGGACACAGTATAGGACTTTTTTATATTTTTTTTAATCGTACCTTGCCTATTTTTTTTTTTTTTTAAATTTTAGGTTTGCTGTTTTGTTTCTGAGGGTGGCATGGGACGAGGGGTAGGTTTCTGAGGTACTGGCTGGTGGAAGAAGTGAGCTGTTAAGAGGTCAGTGGACTTTCCCATTGCAAAGGAAAGAACACAGGTGCTTCCTTAGGAGAAACGTGAGTTCACTGGTCAGGAGTGTGAGGAAATCCTTCACTCTGGGTCTGTTAACCAGGTGGAGGCGGTGTGTCGTTTCCGTGGGGTGGGGCCTCCCCACCACAGCTCCTGCAGTGGGAATCTGAGTGGGCCAGCGACAGAGCTGTCTGAAATCTGCTCTGTTGTGTGATTCTCTGCCCCTTCACACGCCACCCGGGAGCTCCACCGGCGCTGCCCCACAGGCCGTGGGAGCGCAGACCTTTCTTGGTTGGGTGCTCCTCCTCCTTCTTCTTCTCCTCCAGGGCCTTCACTTTGGCCTCATACTCATCGGCCAGCGCTTTCCACTCCTTCCTGTTGTTCTGCAACCGTTCAAACATGGGCAGGATCTCTTCATGGAAACGGGAAAACTCCTGGAGGGAACAGAGTAGTTGCTTTCCCTGCCCGTCCCCACCACCCTGCCTCACTTATCCGTGGAGACCAGCAGGCAGGAAGGAGAACCGCTGAGATGGCAAAGCCCTAAAAAGGAACAAGGGCTCAGGGTTTGTGTTCCTGATGTTGGAACGGGGAGCTTTAGGGTGTGAACGCTCACGATGCGGACAGTGTTAGCAGGGAGAAGATCCGAGAACAGAGTAGAAGATGCCGCCCGCAGGGGCTGAGGGGCAGGATGGAGGGAGGGGTGGTGAACGTGGGCGGAAGAACACGGGTGGACGCGCAGGCCCTGCGGCCCTCCCCCGTCTCTCCCACGCAAGCTCACATCCACGAGCACACGTCACAAATCACACGTGGACACAGTGTGGACGGAGTTGGGGAAGGCAGTGGGGGGTGCCCTGTGTAGGGGCTGTGACTTGTAGCCACTTCTGGACCTAATGTCCTCCTGGTCCCACCTTTCCCCAGAGGGGCACAGCCCAGCCAGGGACAACTTCATGGAGAACCAGATAATGTCCTCAGAGTGTGGGCTGTCATCACAGAGCACACCCGGAGAGATGCAGCTCTTGTGGGGCCAAGGTGTCGTGGGGCATCACACAGGGGGCTCTGCAGTTGGACCCCTGCCTCAGTACGTCCCCCCAGCTCCTGCCCTGTGTCCTTGTGGTGCCAAATGGCAGACCAACAGGGAACACCTCCGTGCCACGCACCTTGTACACGAATGTGCACACGAAGTCAATGAAGCCAACCTGCAGCTTGGGGAGCTCGGCTGCCTTGTTCCTGTCCATCATAGGCTGTGGGGGAAGCAGAGGAGGGTCACAAGGGGGCCCCTCCTCAGCCCCTGGGGACCTCGCCTAGCCCCCAACTCCATAGCTCTGATCAGTTTGCTCCCAGAGACACAAAAAGAGCAGAGCCCAAGGTTGGAGACAGAGCCTGGCCCAGGCGGCCAATCCTGCCTGACAGACTCTGGCCCTTGGAAGCAAAAAGCCAAGACGCCCCCCATGGCCAGCTGTCGGTGGCAGCTCCTCTCCACATCCCTGGCTCTAGTCAGTCTAGCCATGGGGCCTTGGTGGGCAACAGCCCTCACCCACGGTGCTGTTGCATTGCTGACTTGAAGACCCTGGCGCGGTCCAGCTCACTGTGGCGTGGGCCCTGCATGCCCTGCCAGGGCCTTTCTGGAGCAGAGCTTGGTCCAGATGGGCTTACCTGCAGAGCCGCCTGGACCCACAGAGGGGCCCTGGCTCTTCCAGTTTCGACAACTCTCATCTCTGCTAAGGCATCACCCTAGCCCTGCTTTTTCCCTAGCTTTACCCAGGTCCTGAGTCCCCTAAACTCACGTAGCACCACCTCACAAAGTGAGATTGCGACTCAGGACCCCAGAAGCCCCAGGGTCCCAGCTGTCACTGAGCCAGGCTGGAGGCTCCTGAGGACCACGATGGGGTCTAATCTCCTTGTTGGGGTGGGAGGTTCTGGAAGCAGCACTCACAATGGGCTGCTGATCCAAGACTGTCCTTTCCAAGTCACCTTGTTCCCAGAACTCAGCGGCCACCAGAAGAGCGACCTGGAGGGCACACAAAGGCAGTCATCAGTGGGCTGTGTGCTGGTCAGAAGGCTACGGGCCTCGTCTTCTCTGCCCCAGACTCTGGAGTCTCACCACGCAGGGCTTTGGGCTGCTCTTGAGCACAGGGGGTACTTCCCATGTTGCCGCCACGGCTGGGGCTGGAGGCAGCCCTCACATTGCTTGCAACCCCCTATCTGGGCTGCCCCACATGCAGCCCCTCAAGGCTCTGAGGAGGTGTTAATTCCAGGTCAATGTGGCCTGTGTGAGCACTAACCTTGCTCTGGACTTCCCAGGGCTTGGTGATGGCAGACAGGTCACAGGCTGTCATCATCATGGCCCTGCAGACAGACAGACCCAGTCACTAGTATTCACTGGACGCCTTTTGAGTGCAGGTAGTTTTTATGTATTTTCTTGTATGTAAGACAAGCCTGGGCAAAGATGTTAGCCCCGAATCAACGTTTTTTAGATGAAATAGATGAAGAAATGGAAGTTCAGGAAATAAAGTGAATGATTGCTGAAGGCCCCAAACCAAGAAGATGGCCTGTGTGCTCCTGAAATCCTGCACTTTCTCCCCTAAAAATAGGGAGCGAATGGGGTGGGGTGTTTGTTTAGAGGCATCAGTAGGCTACTGAGAGTTGTGCTGCTCTAGTGCCAGAGATCCGGGGGCTGGGGTCTCCTAGCTTGTCTGGGGGTAGGGTCTCAGGATCAAACTGCTGACAGGAGGGTGGGGCTCGTGCTCTGCAGGGGCTGAGCCCCACCACTCACATGACAATCTCCTTCCGTGTTGTCTCCAGGGACAGGTACTCCACCCAGCTCTTCTTGTCCTCATAGTTCTTGGACTCGTCCACGATCTTCTGGAACATTGTCCTCTTCCTGAACCCCAAGAACAAGGGAGGGCGCAGGTGGGAGCAAGTGGAGGGCACCCTCCTCCCTCCCCTGCAGGAGAGGCTGGAGGCCAGAATCCAGGCCCCCTCTGCATCAGGATCGGGACCCTCCCCTGGCTGTGCTGCCTGAGCCTCAGCCCCAGACTCTCCCACTTGCCCCCTCAAGGCTCCTTGTTCTGGCCCCCACAGCCCTCGGGAAGGGTGCCCACTTGAAATAGAGGGCCAGGTCCGTTGCGATGATGGCGATGTCCATGAGGTGGATCACATGCTCGTGCTGACGCCGGTTCAGGTTCTGGTAGATGTTCAAGCTCTGCAGGAGGCCACTTGGTGGGTTGCAGGGCTGTGCCCAGGGCCATCGGGATCCCCACAGTCATCTCAGGCCACTAGGACCCAGCCCCTCCCACTCCTGGGTGGCCTGTCTGTGCCTTTCAAGCCCTGGCCCTTGGGCCCTTGGCAGGTGGATCCTGTTCCTCTACAGCCAGGACGGCCCTGCCAGCACCTCCCTCGGGGGGGCCACCCCTCTCCCAGCAGCTTCTACCTTGGGTCATCGCTCTGGACCCAAGTGGCCGCACAGACCACAGCCCGGGACGGGGAGGGAGGGGTGGCTGGTGTCCTGGTTCCTTGGGAACCACCTCGTTCAGCCGCTCCTTGCTCAAAATCTGGCTACCCCATCGAAGCCTCTGCCCGCACCAGGCAGTCCCGGACTCCTGCCTCCTTGGACCCCACCCCACCCCACGATGGGGATGTTTCCAAACTCGGCTCTAGCCCTGGGGCTCCTCACTCAGCCCACTGGTGTCCTCCTGCTGCCAGAGCCGGGCCCACCCCCTCTAGCTTCAGCCCTGGGTCAGAACACCGGCTCCGAACACCAGCTCCTCAGGACATGCCGCTTGGTACCCAAGAGCAAGACACAAACCTCCTCTGAAAGAAGGAACTTCCCAAACTCCAGGTGGTGCCGTTCCAAAATTGAGGAGCCATGGAGCTTGGCTAAGGGATTCTGGGACCTGTTACAGATTTCATTAAAAAACAAATGAATGGTTAGAAGAGCAGCTGAGAGGCGGTGGGGGTGAGGGGCCAGTGCTGGGTGCCCCACTGGGGTGGGGGCACCCCTCAGTTCGCAGGGGCTGCAGTCCCTGTAGCAGGCCCCACTTTCTGCCTAACAGCTACTGGGGTGCTCAGATTCACAGCAAGGGTGCCGAGGTGATCTATCGCTAATTCACATGCTGCCCGCGTGCCCCAGCGCGGAGCCTACTTCATCTGGTACAGGTTGTTGGTGCCGCGGTGGTCGATGTCATGGCATAGACCGGCTGTCACCATGGCGAAGGCCTCCAGGTCTGTGTAGTAGCTCTTCAGCTTGCCCGTCTGCGGAGACAGGACCTCCCATGCCCATGTGCCCCGACTCCAGTGGGGGGCAGGGATGGGGGTCGGGGTGCTGGGCCTGAGTCTTCTTCCCTCCCCCCAGATGCCCTCCACCTATGGCCAGGCTGGAGTGTGCAGTCGGCGGGTGTTGGCCTCCTCCAATAACCTCTGCCCTTGCAGGGCCTGTCTCTCCCTCTTGGGGCATGTGTGGCACTACCCTTGTCTCCAGGAGTGTCTGCACAGCCCTGGCCATTCAGGAGGCCTGACAGGGAGACCCTTCTTGAGTCCCGGCCACGCACCATGAGCAACGTGAACATCGTCTGGGCCACGTTGAAGCCATGGCGCCAGTTGTGGTAGGTGATTCTCCGGTACCCTTTGCTGATAGAGAACAGGAACCGCACCAGGACCTGAGGGAGCCGAGAGGACACATGGGCCCTGGCACCAGGTGAAAGTTCCACCAAAGCCTCGTGTGCTGATGGCTCTGTGGTGGAAGCCCTGCTTTGAATCCATCATCCCCATGCCCTGTCTCCTAGGCCCCCATGACCTTCCCTGTTCCTGCATTCACCACTGGCCCTTGCAGGCCTTCGTGGGGGAGAGTGCCATGTCAGGCACTTGTGAGGTGGAGCTGGACAGGGCAGAATCCCATCACCCACCCAGCGGTCCATCCACCAATCTATCCTTCCTTCCATCCACCATTCTATCCATCTACCCATCCATTCATTCATCGATTCATCCTCTCACCCATCCATCACCTATACATCTAACCATCTACTCATCTCTCCATCCATCCATTCACCCATCCATTCATTCATCAATTCACCCTCTCACCCGTCCATCACCCATACATCCATATAACCATCCACTTACCCATCTACTCACCCATTCATCCACCCGTCCACTAATCCATTCATCCATCCATCCATTCCATCTATCTATCCACCTGCCCACCTATGCACTTTTCCTTTCTTCCTTCCACCCACTCCTTCATCCATCTGTTCATCTAACCATGCACTCATCCATCTCATTGTTTATTTTAGGCATACTTGCTGCATATATTTTACCTGTTCTATGATGAACATATCTGCCCCTCAAACTTCCTGTGGGACCTGGAACCCCAACACAACCCCCTCGCCTCCTGTCTGGGGGATCCAGGATCCCCTACCACATCCCCATCCCCACATCCTGGGGGACTTAGGACCCCACCTATATCTCCCATCACCTCACCCACCTCCTGGGGGATCTGGAACTTGCGGACCACACCCAGCTCGTAGTACATCTGGATGCCACATTTGACCAGCTCCAGTTCTGTGCACTCCAGGTCAGAGAAGTGGAACTCATAGATGTCAAACTTCCTGGGTCCCGGCAGCTCTTCCTTCTGTGGGGAGAGACCTTGGGTTGAGGGAGGCAGGCCCACGGCAGCCCTCACTTGTTCTTCCACCTTTCTCCTCTCTGAAGCCTCTGTCCAGCTACAGACGCCCAAGCATCTCTGCTGGCATCTGTCCTCCCAGTTGCCTGGAGCCCAGGACCTTGACATCCCTGCCGGTTCAGGCCATCCTCCCATCTCCTTCCACCCTGTGGCCCAACAGTGAGGACTGTGCCCAGCTGGGCAGACAGAGTAATGGTGGGGAGACAAACAAGCAAACACAAAGGATGCACCTAAAAAGAGATGCAGACACATGTGGATACACAACCACACCTGTGAACATACAGGCACACGCATGGATACACAGGCACATGTGTACAGACTCACACCATGCAGACATATGCACACAGCCGTACAGTAATACAGATGAGTGACTTTCAGAATCTGCCAAGCACATACACACGCCTCCTGTGTAGGCCTGACAGCCCCTGGATGACTCTGGCTAAATCATGGAGGCAGGCAGGCACAGGATGATGGGGACACCATATCACTGCCGAGTTACCAAGTGATGGTCTCTGGGAGACGCACAAGCACACGTCCATAGGCACCATGTGCACGCACACATACACACATGCAGACACATACACACTGGGTGTTGTGGGCTCCTGGCCACTCCTGTAGCAGGGATGACACACATGGACATGTAGTTCAAGCCATGCCCACAGAAACTAAGCGTAGATGGTTCTGGAAAAGCACAGAATAAACAGGTGGCCATGGAGGTACACTCAGCAATGCAGACGTCGAGTTACATCGTTAGCTGGACAAACACACTCAGAGACACGCTGGGTGAGACTGAAAGCCAGGATGACGCAGACACACACGCGAGGTATGTACACACATGTGAATGCACACGCAGACAGCAGCCAACGCCACAAGATGACGCCATGTGTGCCAAGCACCTCTGAGCTCAGAGAAAGGAGAACTGTCCCCTTCCACCTCAGGGGTGGCCAGTCTCCCTGCGAGGGATGGGAGTGGGACCCTCACCAAGATGGACCCCAGCTCATCCTCATCGCAGTCAGCAGGCTCCTTCCCCAGGCGCTCCCTGGTTGGCTAACAGAGAAGAAAGATGTGTCTTGAGGCAGTGATAGTGTCACCTCTGCCCTTGTGTTGGGATGGAGTGACGTCTGAGTACTAACGGTCAGCTTTCCCCTTGCCAAGGCCCCGGTGGCCTCTGGTTCCAGAGATAATGGTAATGTGTGTGTGGCAGCTCGCTTTCCTGTGTGTTCCTGTGTCCTGGGCACTGTTCTAAGCCACCCACATGTATGACTGATAGAATCTCCTGGGACGGACCAGGAAGCTGAGAAGACTGGGGCACGGCGAGGGCCACCCTGGGCTGGGCAGTCAGAGTGGGCCCCAGGATGTGTCCTGGCCCCGGGGAGCCCACCTCCCTGCTGCAGAGGGACTGCCGGCAGGAGGGACAGTACCAGGATGGCCTGGATTTCATCCTTGTCGCATTTCACGTGGTAGAGAACCATGTCCTGCGCGATGTCCTTGCGATTCTCCAGCTTGTTCATCTTGTCGTAGGTGTCGGTGTTCATCACTGACCAGCCCAGGAACTGCGTCAGGGACTGGGAGACAGGACAGCAGCGTCATCCACCCCAGCGCACCCAGGGTGCACCTCCCGTGCACTGTGTCCCGCGGCTTCTGAGCAGGCCCCCAGGCGCCGCCAGAGAGCTCCTGCTTCCAGGAATAGACCCCACCAGCCCTTCCTGCCCCCACTCTCCCTGACCTTGTGCTGGGCAGGGCTGAGGTGCGTGGTGAAGCCCCACACAGCCAGCGTCCCACACACGTCACCTCCAAAGCCACACCTAGTAACAGGTGTTTACCTCCATGAGGACTTCATCCTGTTCGTCAAAGGGTTTCCCATCTTTCCTGTTGTAAAACGTCGCGACCCCCACGATCTCCTCCTTCTTGTTGACAATGGGCATGGACAGCACGTTCTTGATGACCCAGCCCGAGTCGTCCAGGGCACCCTCCTGCAGGGTGGCATCCAGAGCTGAGCACCCCCCGAGACTGGCCCTGGCCCCTGGGGAGTGTGAGCCTCTTTTGTTCTGCCTCCAACTGTGAGGACTGGGTCACTGCTCCTGTCTCTCCTCTCCCTCCTTGTGTTTGAACTCATGTCCATAGTTTTTGTGTCGTGGTTTTCCCACTAGATGAAGTGGAAGATATTTTCCCACCAGGCCTGTGAGGGCTGCGGTCACACAGGAGCTTTCTCTCAGGACGGTCCTGTGCTTGGTTGAATGCTCTGCTGTCGTGCTCTTAAAGTTCTTAATAATTGCTCAACAAGAGGCCACATATTTTCATTTTTGCATTGGGTGCTGAAAATTGTATAAAATTGTTGGTCCTATCTTCCATTCCCCCGATATTAGGCCTTGGCAGTGGGCAGTGGACAGTGTGCTAATGGCAGACCATGTTTCCGCCAGTCCATCTGACTCTCCACTCCCCCAGGAATGAACCTTCACCACCATGTGGCGCCAGATGAAGGCATGTGTCACAGACTCGGACCCTCAGTGGGGCCCAGCCTGGCCCAGCTGAGCCTGGCCCACATCAACTGAGACCAACCGAGATCAGCCAAGACCAGATCACCTGAACCCAACTGAGCTCAGTGAAGCTCAGCCAAGACCCGCTGAGCCCCACTGACCTGCAGACCTATGAGCATGAAACGCGTGCTTCTCGTTGTCACTGAGACTTCGAGGTTGTTTACGTGGCAAAAGCTAATTCAGCTCATCATGTCTGCACCTAAATATCTTCTTGCCCAAGTAAAAATACAATTTCTATCAAGGAATGGACAGGTACCTGAAATTGGAACATTTCATCAGCGGAGGCATTCATGATGTTACAAATCTGAAAAAGGATTAGAAAAACAACTTCACCTCGAGCACCTGAAGGTATAATGTGATTCTATGATGGACTCTCCATCCCAGTCTCACTCACAAGGGGCGAACTTCTAAGCTGGCAAAGCACAACAGCTGAGGGCTGGCTGCGTCATGGGGAGATGGCAGGGAGGGGGCTGCGGGAGAGGAGCGGGAGGCACCAGGCCAGGGCAGGGCCATGGCCTAGATAGCATGGGACTCACAAAGCCACTTTCTGCCACGTAGGTTGGAAGGCCGCTGGCCAGGGCCCAGTGGTCGGCCGGTGGAGTGCTGTGGGGAGAGCAGAGAGTCAGAGGACCAGGCGCTCGGGTTGTTAGACGTGCACATGCAGACTCTGGCAGGTTTGGTGATGTCTGGGCTGCCTCAACCCTGCAGTGCTCTACCGTGCCAGGGCCCTCACTCTGCAGGAGCCCTCGCCCCCTCCTGGGGACCCCAAGGCTGCATCTGCCTTCTGTGACTCACACATTCACCTGTCCTGCAGTTCTGGCCCTGACTTGCATTCCAGCCTGGCACCTGGGTCCCAGTGCCGTCTGGAGTCTAGGGTCAGGGTCCTGACAGGCTTGTGGGGTCATGGCCCCATGGCCACGCAGCTGCAGGGTTGGAGGGGCTGACCACCTTGCCCAGTCTCTCTAGGTTGGAGTCCTGCCCTGACCTCTGGACTGGACACCCCTCCTCTACCAGCCCCACAGGGGGTGCAATGCCAGGCCTCCCCCCTAGAGGCTCCACTTGTCCAGGTGGGGCTGGCTGAGCCAAGGCAAGACCCTGAAGGCCTCAAAGTTCAGTTGCTGCCGATGGGGCCACTGGACAGTGCACCTCAGCTCACCCCCCCCCACTGTCCCCCAGAACAGCGAGTCAGCCTCCTCCTCCCTACCCTGTTCCATGACACCCACAGCGCAGGGAGCAGCCCGGGCCCAGCAGGCACTGCTGACCCCACTTTGGTCCTGAAGCCACGCCTGGTGCTGAGGGTGTTCCTCCTGTGGGGACGCCTATTGCGAAGCCTTGGCACTTACGGAATGACTTTGATGTCTTCCTTGCCGTGGAGGATGTAGTCAATGACTTTGTAGAAGACGATTTCCTAGAAACAGACACATTGGTTCTGGAGCTCCCAGCCACACAAGAGACCCCAGGTGCCCTGCTTCCCACAAACACAGTTACACATGACCAAACACTCACATGTAATTACACGTGTGCATGACAGATATATCCACCATGCATGTTTTATAAGCACACACTCACATACACCTACATACATGCACATTATGGGCACACATGCTGGTACCCGTGGGGCATGCTTCATGCACTCTGATTTGGATCCATCCTCCCTCTGGGTCCCACATAATGCCACACTCAAACTGGGCCCACACTCCTGCACACATGTGCACACATGCACACATGCATGTTCACAGGCTCTCGCATGGGGAGATGTTATGATGATTGCCGATGAGGGACCAGGAGCCTGGCCAAGCAGAATGTTTGCTGGTGAACTTGTTTGAGGGCCACCCTCTCCCACCCTGCAGCCGGAACCAGGAAGCCACTGGCCGTAGCTGGCCACCAAGACTTACGCGGCCATCGGGCGTGCGTGGGCCCGAGTACGGCTGGGATTCTCCCATCAGCACAGGCCACACGTCGAAGAATTCCTGGGCAGAGGAGAAGAGAGTGAGGTGGTCAGTGCAGGTGCCCAGCCAGGTGGGCGGGAGGGCCCCTAAGAGCCCCAGGCCTCACCTTCTCCTTGGTCATGTCCAGAAGGCCCACCGAGTATCGATCACAGTTCAGATAGGCCCGCACGGTGTAGAAGGCCTTGTGGAACTGTCTCTCGATGTCTGTCAGCTCCTCAAACACCTTGTTGGCTGACCACAGCAGCACCTGGAGGGGGTGGCACACCTGTGAGCCTGTGGACACACTTACATGCCCTCACCCGCCTGACCACACCTCGGGAGGAGCAACAGACGCTGTGCCCCAGGGTTTCCTCTGAGCACGTGACAACCTGCTTCCTGACCCAGGGGACCTGGGCATGTGCAGGACAGTGAGGCCTCCAGGCATTGGCTGCATCCCTGCCACTCACTGCCAGCGCTAGCCTTGTGCTCGGGTAGCTCGGGTAGAAATCAATTGCTTTGAACGCAAAGACCTGGCCAGAGATTCCTCTGACTGGCTGTTGGGTGACAGCTTGTGATAAGCTGTGGCTTATGGATATCAATTCCTTTTTTTCTGGCCTTTAGGCTCTCTGCGGCCATAGCAAAGAGAGTCTGAGAGTGACAATTTGGTGACATGCCCACGGGGTCCTGGACAGACCCTGCCTGAACAGTGAACATCCCTCCCCACGAGCCCCTAGCGGTGGGTCAGTGCTGTTGCCAGGCTTGGACTAGCCCCTGGCCCGCACCCCCAGCCCGGGCCACACTTCTCTGTTTCCTCAGTCACCGCCCAACAGAGGCCCCACTGTCGCCAGGTGTCTGCAGCCTGCCTGGGGCCAGCCCATCCTCTCACAGGCAGGGATGGCTCCTGGAGCCTCAACTTCCCCTAGACCTCCCTGCAGGAGGCGGCCCCCTCCTTGTGTGTGCCCTGCCCTCCCGCTGTTGCTGCAGTGGCCCCACCCGAGCGTGATGACTTGGCCTCTGGCTCCCTCTGTCCACCCCCAGGAGATATCAATGTCAGGACGAATCCCAACACCCCCAAACTCTCTGCATCTTCATCTTCACATTGGCAGACCCTGCCTGGGCATCCCCACCCTCAGACACTCGGCACCTGCAACTCTGGGCTCTGGACAGCCAGGGCCCCCTGTGCCCCCAACACTCAGCCCTGCCCCCTCCCCCATTGGGCCTCCGGGCAGCCCTACGCTTTACTGCCCAGCTAGCATGCCCAGCCTCCAAAGCGATCCTCCACTGCCTTCCCTCCATCCTGCCCAGCATTCTGCCACCAGCAACCTCCGGAATGAAAGGAACACAAATTCCTACACCATCAACAGGCAACTGATAGAAAGATCCAAAGCCACCAAATCCACGTGGCACATACCACGTCCACCATGTAGGTAGGAGGCAGCGCAGAGGAGGTGCTGCAGCCACCTCTACTTTCCTGCGTGGTGCTCATACTTGGAGGGTGCACATGGCCAGTCTCTCCTGCTGCCCAAGGCCATGGGCTTCTGTAGCTTTTTTTTTTGCAATGATTTTATATAATTTTTATTTACTTTTAATCAACAAATAATAATTGTGTGTATTTATGGAGTACAATGTGGTGTTTTGATCTATGTATAGAGTGTAGAAAGATTTAGTAAAGCTAATTAACTTATTCATCACCTAACTTACATTTTTTTTGTGGTGAGAATGTTGAAAACATACTCTTTTGGCAATTTTAAAGTATACAATACAGTCATCCCCTGATGTCCTGGGGGATTGGCTCCAGGACCCTAGGGACACCAAAATTTGTGGATACTCAAGTCCCTGATATAAAATGGTGTGTCTGCGTATAACCTCCCACACACTTTAAATCACCTCCAGAGTGCTTATAATACCTGCTGCAATGTAAATGCTACATGAATAGTTGTTATATTTTGTAAATTTGCATTTTTTCTTTTTTAGACAGAGTCTCACTCTATTGCTTGGGCTGGAGTGCAGTGGTGTCATCATAGCTCACTGCAGCCTCCAACTCCTGGCTCTGGCAACCGTTCTGCCTCGGTAGCTGGGACTACAGTCACACGCCACCACACCCGGCTAATTTTTGTATTTTTTGTAGAGATGGGGTCTCACCAGTCTTGCTAAGGCTGATCTCTAATTTATATTTTTAAAATTACTGTGTTGCTATTTTTATATTTTTTCCAAATATTTTCCACCTGTGGTTGGGTGAATCTCAGAAACGGAGCCCATGGACGCGGAGCCCCTGCGCATCACGGACAGTGGTTACCATGTGGTGCGGCGATCACTGGAGCTGCCCTCTGGGTGGAGACCCTGTGCCCTGCCCCAGCCCTCCTGCTCCCCCAGCCTTGGTCACAACCTTTCTACTCTCTTTCCATGAGAGCAACGCTCACAGAGTCTGCACTGAGTGAGGGCCTGCAGATTTGTCTCTCTCATTTCCCTGCGTGCAATGTCCTCCAGGCCCACGCACGTGGTCGCCCTGGGCAGCTTCCTCATGTCCAGAGCGTGTCCAAGCTCTGTCCTTCCCACCCCCTCTGCTGGGGACCAGCCCTTCGGAGGCCCTGGCCCTCCTCTGCAGCGGGGCCACCGCCCAATCCCTCCACCCTGTGTCACACCCCTTCTCCCTGGAGTCCTCCCTGGATCTTGCCCAGGAGCTGCAATCCTCCTGTGGCCCCTGACTCACCGAGCTCCCACAGGGTGAGTGGACAGCTGTCCTTGACGTCTCTGAGCACCCGACGTGGGTTCTGGTCCTGCCAGGGCTTTGTCTGCAGTGGAGCATCATGGGGCAGACGCACCCGCCTGCCTTAGGGAGTGGCTGATGGGCCTGTCCTCACCCACCTAGGCCTACACTCAGAGCCTTTCCGACCCCTCCCCAAGCATGCCCAACGCCTGGCGCATGCACACTGCTGCAGAACCTCAGGCTCCATGAGCTCGGGCAGGGGTCAGTTCCACCACTGGTGTTAGTGGGTCCTGACCAGGACTTAGAAAAACAACGGAATGGAATATGGACTACTTGCATAGCCATGGTGCCTGCTGTTCTGTAACAGCCACTTGTCAGGCGCAGATGTGTGGAAACATCAGGCGCATTTTCACTGTGCGCCTGGTCTACCATAGAAGCCTGACCCCTCCCTTGCATCCCACACACACACAGCACTCACTCCTGAGACCTCAGGGCCTTTGCACAGGCTCTGTCTGCTGCCTTTGGAGCCCTCATCCCAGGAGGACCTCCCTGAGCTCCCCCAACCCAGAGACCTTGGTGTCCCACACGACCCCCATTTGGTGCCGACCTCACGGAGGTCCCGTCTCCTTGTGCCCCGACTCGACCATGACCTCTGTGAGGTGGGAGGCACAGCTCTTCATGCCCAGAGCACCTGAGTGCTCAGTGGCTGTGGATGCTCTGCCTGGACACAGACCGTCTGAGCTCTGCCACTTGCCTCCACCTGCCGCCAGGAGGCCCCATGGTCACCCCCCATGGCTGTCCTTTATCTGCTGGCTGGAGATACGCCCCTCCATGCACCTAGGCTAATGGCCTGGGAGCAACAGCCCCTGAAAAAGAAGTGACAAGCACCACGGACAGAGGGCAAGGCCGTGCAGCCACCTCTCAACAGCTCTGCAACCACAGGAGGAAGATTTCCCCACCGTGTAAAATTGGGGTGAGATCCTTCTTCCCTGTGGGAAGGGCTGCTATGAGCTGGGAAGAGCACCTGGCTCTGGGAGCCCTGAGTGTGCGTGCGTGCACGTGTTCATGTGTGTGTGTGCATGTGTGAGTCACCTATGCATCTGCCCCACGATGCTCCACTGCAGACAAAGCCCTGGCAGGACCAGAGCCCACGTCAGGTGTTCAGAGACGTCAGGGACAGCTGTTGACTCACCCTGCAGGAGCTCGGGACAATCTGGGCTGCACATCTGAGTCATCTGAGCATGTCGGTCCCCAAGACCTGTCCTGAGGCAGAGGGACAAAGTGAGGAGGGGAGAGGGCTTAGTGTCTCAGGAGAGACCTCACCTTCTCCTCCCCTGCCCCAGCCAGAACATCTGCTGTCACCCCCTGCCCCAACCTGACCTGCACCAGCCACCACCACACGCTCATTTCCCGCAGCCAAGCACCGTATCCAAGGTGGTCTAACCCCAGGCGGCCCGACCCCAAGGCCTCTGCACTTTCTTTCTTCTTGTTTGTGTTTTTAACTTTCCCAGGGTTGTCTGGTACACACACAGCAACCAACTGGAGTGCAGGCATCTCAGGGGTGCAGCTGGATGAATTTTTATGCACTGCCACATTGGGATTAGGGCATCCCCTCTGCCCCTAGTCAAGCCCACCTGCCCGGACCCCAGCTCGCTCTGCAGCTTCAGTGCGTGGCTGGCCACACGCAGTGTCCAGCATCCTGCCTCACTGCCTAGGCTCTGACTCTCGGCCATCTGCTCCTCCTGCCCGCCCGTTTGTGGGCACTGGAGCTGCTTCTGTCTCGACTGCCAGGACTCACGGTGTCTGGGAGGTTCTGGGAAGGGGGCCTTGCCCCACGCTCCAGCCTTCCGGAGCCTTCTTCTCCTTGCCTGTGGCAGGTAGCTCCAGCTTCTTTCTGGGCAGCCACCCGACTCCAACTCCAGACCAAGGGAGCCCCCTAATGCCTCCAGTGATAGCCCGTTGCCCTTGTGAGGGAAGCAGGGCTGAAGCCAGGTACCTGGAGGCCTCTTGCCTCAGGGAGTGGCTGGGGGACGGGGCCCAGCAGGGAAAAGACGCTGGCAACTCAGACCCTTACGTGAAATCTCTCGTTAAGTGTTGGAAACTTGTTAAATCAAACGTTAGTACAGGGTGGGCGAGGGACACATGTGCTCCTGCTATCACCGGGCCTTGTGCCCTCGTCAGGGAGCGGTGACCCCTCCTGGCCTGGGCCTGGCCCACAGGCCCAGCACCGCCACATGCTGCGTCAGCAAAGCACTGGGTGATTGTTTGAGTGACCTGGGCTTCTGGTCAGCCTGAAAGCTGTGGTTTTGCCCTTCGTGGATTGATTAGGCGAGTTCTGGTTTAATGCTCCAAGGTGAAGCCGGGGTTATGGAGTTGGCCCCCAGTGAGCGTGGAGACGAGGGGCGTTCAGAGGACAGAAGTGGAAGGGGAGCAGGGGAAGTGCTCATTACTAACGGGAGGTGAGGGAGGTGTCAGGATGTCCCCGGGGACAGACAGGACCACAGGAAGGCAAGGCTGGCTGCCCCTGCACGGGGGAGAGGGGCCCCAAGTCTCTGCCCCAACCCAGGGAGCCCTGGGCCGACAGCCATGCTGGGGAGAATGTCCCTGCCTGAGGCTCTCGTGGATCCACCAGGGAAGAGCCTTCCCGGCCTCGTCAGCATGAGTGCCCCTGGCTGAGCACCTGTTGGGCCCTAGTGCCCCCTGGGGAGCCAGCCGCTCTAGCTCCCAACACTGGGCCATCTCCCTGCCACAGCCCCACCGACAGGAGGCCTGTTTCTGGGACATTTCCCTGCTGGCCCCACGGTAATGGCCCCTAAATCTAGTGCGTGTCCCGGTGTCAGGTGTCAGCACCGAGGCCACGTTTCGCCTTGAGTGCCTGAAAGCTGGTTGTTGAATTCTCAGGAAATCTGGGAGCTGGTTGTTAAAATAGCCATTATTAAATTTAAATCATGTAAATCTATAAATTAAAACATTATATGGAAAACAAAGGTAACAAGTACCCAGACCCACTGCTGCCTCATAATTCCACTGCAGCTCACCATCCTCTGTGCTCTTGCGGCCTTGCGGGTGGCGACGGCCTATGTCGCAGTGTTTCTCCCCCAGTTGCGAGTCTAGCACCCCGGGGGCTGCGGTGATGGAAAGTGGCTGCACCAGCCAGGCCCCCCACACTGGCCCCCGGCACAGACTCTGGCAGCCCCTCCTTGCAGCCTCCTGACTTCTGAACATTTCCATTTTCTTGCGTAGTGAAAGTGTGAGGCCTTCTGAAAGTGAAGGCCCCACCCTCTTCCCACACCTGTCCTGGAGTGGGCACATGTCCTACCACCTTTACAAGGACCCATCGAGTCCCAGACACAGCTGGCCTGGAGGTGGGCAGGCCACAGTCCTGCTCCAACAGGGTCTTCATCCAGCTTTTGGTGCCACTCAGACAGCCGGGCAGTGGGAGGAGGCACTCGCTGGCCTGAGCAGGCCACTGGTGTGATAGATCAGAGAGAAATTCTAACGTCCTGGGGCCAAACCTATGGTTTCCTCTTTGCTTCTCTTGGGTCTGACCAAAGTGGGCGAGATGCTTCCCGGAAAGGCAGTGACCGGCACCGGCCAGGCAGGGTGCTCAGGATGGCAGCAGGTGAGGAGGCTGGATCACTGCTGAGGTTTGAGGGTGGAGGAGGGCAAACCACCTTGATTCCAGTGGCTCCAGGAAGAGAGTCAGAAAGCCCAGGCGTCAGACAGGCCACGGGAGCTAAACTTTGCTCATTACAGACGTTTCTTTTCAAAAAGAGCTGTGGCCGGGCGCAGTGGCTCACGCCTGTAATCCTAGCACTCTGGGAGGCCGAGGCGGGTGGATTGCTCAAGGTCAGGAGTTCGAGACCAGCCTGAGCAAGAGCGAGACCTCGTCTCTACTATAAATAAAAATTAATTAATTGGCCAACTAAAAAAAAACATATAGAAAAAAAATGAGCCGGGCATGGTGGCGCATGCCTGTAGTCCCAGCTACTTGGGAGGCTGAGGCAGAAGGATTGCTCGAGCCCAGGAGTTTGAGGTTGCTGTGAGCTAGGCTGTCGCCATGGCACTCTAGCCTGGGAAACACAGTGAGACTCTGTCTCAAAAAAAAAAAAAAAAAAAAGCTCTAGGACTGCTGGAGCTCTGGTGGGGGCAGGGACACCAGCTGGAAGGCCAGCATCCACGGACCCGGAAAATGACCACAAGAAAGAGGCAGCAGCTCTGGGGCAGAAAAGAGCACTGTGCTGGGGGTCAGGGACTTGAGTGCCACTCCAGGCTGAGCCAAGCTAGCTGTGTGAGCCTTGGTGAGTCACTGAACTTCTCTGAACTTACTGCTTCCCCATCCTCCTTCAGCCAACATCCCATTTCCCTCTTTCCCTCTACAGCAAAATTCCTCCGAAGTGTTGTCTACACTTGCCTCCTGTTTCTTTTCTCTGATTCTTTCTTTTAATTTGCACTTATTACAAATTACTTCTTAAATAAAAATAACAATATGCTATATGTTATAGAGAATATTTAAAAAAAAACCTATATACCTGCCAATCAGCTTAAGAAATAGAAAAATACTAAGGCAGCTGAAGTCCCTCATCACAGCCCCCTCCCCTCAACCCTAGAGAAGACACTACTCCAAATTCAGCCTTTATCATTCCTTTGCTTTTCATTAAACTTTTAAGTATTTATGTATCCTTGAACTTTATATTAGTGCTATCACATGATATGTATTCTGCCATTTAAAAAATATTTGTTATGGATTGAATTGTGTCCCCTCAAAAAAACATAAGTTGGAGTCCTAACCCCTAGTACTTCAGAATGTGGCCTTATTTGGAGACAGGGTCATTGCAGAAGGAATCACGTTAAAACAAGGTCATTAGAGTGAGGCCCAATCCAATACGATTTGTGTCCTTATAATAGGGAGAAACTGTGAACACAGAGACAGACAGACACTCGGGAGAACACCATGTGCAGCCTGGAGTTATGCTGTCACAAGCCAAGAAACTGCCAGAAACTGGGGGAGAGGCCTGAGACAGACCCTTCCCTGGCGCCCTCAGCGGGAGCACGGCCCTGCCGGCACCTCCCTCCCCACTCCCAGCCTCCAGAACTGTGAGACAAGAAACGTCTGTTCTTTAAGCCAGGTACTTCCTTATAGCAGCCCCAGGAAATAAATGCATCGTTCATTACTACATTCTTGCAATCCATCTGTCAGTGAGTGAATCTGAGGTCTATTCATTTTCCCTGCCATGTTCCATTATATGATATACCAAATTTTATCCACTTTACTTTGAAAAGTTATATGGCTTGATTACAGTTTTGTTTTGTTTTGTTTTGTTTTGGTTTGGTTTGGTTTGTTCTGGTTTTTTGACATTGCAGATGGTGCTGCCCTGAACATCTGGCACAGTGAACCCTAGAAGGGGAACTGCCACTCCCAGGTCAAGAGGACAAATGTGAGTCCCAGCCGGATAGCCCAGATCAGAGCAATAATACGCTGGGGTGAGATAACTCTAACTGCCTCCGAAGGGTGGAACTTACACTTTCACCAGCAGGCAACGAGAGTCCCCTTTGCACTACATTCTTTTTAACGCTTGCAATTGCCTCTCTTTTTTATTTTTGGCAATCTGGTGGGTATAAAATGGTATTTCCTTGTGGCTTTAATTTGCATTTGCCCAACTTCTAAGAAAGTTAAGCACCTTTTATATGTTTATTGACAACATATGTTTTCTCTTTTGTAAAACACCTGGTTGCATTTTCCTTATTTATTTCTAGGGGTTCTTTATGTACCCTGGCCTCTAATCCTGCACTGGTTTTATGTGGTGCAAGAATCTTGTCCCATTTCATGTCTTTTTGCTTTATTCACAATGTCCTCTGATGAACAGAGCTTTTCTTTTCTTTTTTCCTCCTTTTCAGATAGACTTTATTTTTTAGAGCAGTTTTATGTTCCCAGCAAAACTGAGCGCAAAGCACTGAAAGTTCCATACCTGCCCCACGCACAGCCACCCAGACCATCAATGTCACCCACCAGGGTGGTGCACCTCTTACAACCCCTGAACCTACACTGACACTTCATAACCAGCTTTTTATTTTAATGTAATAGAATGTATTCATCATTTCCTTAATAATTAGTGCTTTCAAGAAATTCTTTGTACCCCAAGGTCACAGAGATGTTCTCCTATGCTCCCTTCTTAAGGGTTATTATTCTGCCTGTCAATTCACTGAGGGGCCTGGAATTGATTTTTGAGCAGGATCTAAACTGGGAGGAAGCACCTGCGTTGCCCTCCTCACAGGATGATTGTGCTCAGAAGAGAAAACGTGGGTGAAAGGGCTTTGAGAACTGCAAAACAATATGCATGCAAGGGTGTCTGCGATGCAGATTTGGTGGTGGATAGGAAAGCCACTTCAGAGGAGGCTGCTTGGGTGCTTGATTTGCTAGTAAGCTGGTAGCACGTTAGGCTGCTAGTAGCCTGGGCAGAGACACAGCCTCCGCTCTGCCCCCTGAGGCTGAGAGCACCGCTGCAAAGCAAGTCCCTCTGGCACTTCTGGGGCTGGCCTCCTCTCTACCCACACTGCTCACCCCATCTGCCACCTGACATGAGCAAACAAGGCTGCAAATATGGCCCTGAGTCACAGGGAAAAGATTAAACTGCACTCAGGAAACCCTGCTCACCGAAGTGTGTAGGGTGCTACAGAAAGATGTCCGGCAAAAGCAGCAAAAAGCAAGTCTGGGTACTTCAGGGGAGCCCACTGCACACACCTGACATCTCGCAGACTCTGCCCAGCCCCTACTCCACCTGGAGAGGCAACAGGGGCTGAAGATGCACCCATTACGTGTGCCACGGAGAGACCCCAGCAACTGTCCCAGACAAGGCTACAGAACCCAGAAAGGATGAGCCTGACCTCAGGGAGCTGGAAGGTTCAGATCAGAGGAGGCGGGTCTGCAAGACGGTGAGGGAGAGGAAAGGGCAGCAGCCCCTGGGAGCTAGCTGAGCTGCAGGAGGAAAAATCACACGCATCCTTTGGCCTGTAGCAGGTGATATTGTTCAGGTTCCTTGAAGCGCACCCTGGCCAGGAGACAGAGAGCTTAGGCAAGTCTGGCCAGGTGCCTGCCACCCGGGCCTGTGATCCAGGACATCAGCACTGGGAAGGGAGTGGAGGTGGGGGGTATCAAAGGGGCCCAAGGAGACATTTGGGGATGACAGACACGTTCAGCATCTTGATTTGACACAGGTGTACACATATGTCAAAACTTACCAAATTGTACACTTTCGATATGTAGTCTAGTCAATGAGATCTCAATAAGGCTGTTAAAAATTACAAAACAGTGTGACGGCGATTTTTAGTAAATATGCATGTTAATGGACAACTAGAAGGATATCCCCCAGAATGTTAACAGCACTTTGTTCTGGGTTGTGGGATTACAGAGGATTTTAATTTTCCTTTTTGTGCTTTTCTATACTTTTAAAAATTTCCAATATAAACATGTTTTACTTTTATAATCAGAAAAAAGACATTTTGCACTTGATTAGTCTTTTAAAAATTTGCTTAAATTTTAAAAAGGTGTTTATTTCAAAATAAGAGCAATGTTGAAATTGCAGGGATCAGGTGAAGGTTGGCAACAACAGCAGAAGTTATTTTTTTCCTTCTTTTTTCAGACAGGTCTTGCTCTGTCTCCCTAGGTAGCGTGCAGTGGTGTCATCATGTCTCACTGCAACCTAAAACTCCTGGGCTCAAGTGAGCCTCCTGCCTCCGCTTCCTGAATAGCTGGGACTACAGGCATGTGCCACCACACCTGGCTGATTTTTCTATTTTTAGTAGAAACAGGGGTCTCAGCTTTTGCTCAGGCTGGTCTCAAACTCCTGAGCTCAAGCAACCTTCCCACCTCGGCTTCCCAGAGTGCTAGGATTATAGGGGTGAGCCACTGCGCCCAGCGGGACAACAGCGGACGTTAAAGAGCTTGGCATGTGCTGGGTGCTCAGCACAATGGAGCTACAATAACTGGAAGCAGCCTTGGACTTAAAAGCCAGCCCCGGAGCCAACTGCCTGGTCGAATCTTAGCTCTGCTGCTTGTTTCCTGAGCGGCCAGTTGCGTGAGCGCTTGATGTCTCAGTTTCCCCAATTACGATGCGGAGATCATTGTCAAAGCCTCTGCAGGTGGTTGAGAGATTCAAGGAGCCAACGCAGGTGGCTCTTAGCAGGGGTCCCTCAGCACAGCCAAGACTGGGTGAATAATAGCTGCTATTCCCTCCCCTTCTTGGCTTCAAGGTATTAAGAAGAATAAAACTGACTTAAGAAAAGCGTTGCCTTTTTTTTTTTCCTGAGGTTAGAAAAAAAGAGAGAGAGTTGAGTAATCTCTGAAACAGAATGCCAGTTTCTGGAATTGAAGGCTGTGAGGTTTCTTATAATACGTATAGAAATCTTTATCTCTCAACGAACTGTAACCACCTTCTGAGCCCTCCTGCGGCCCCCACTAAGTGTGCCCCTTCCCCCACCCTTCTCTCATGTGAGTTATCTGAGCTCACTGCTCCTGGAGCTGCTTTTCTGGGACAGAGACCAGACCCAACTCTTTCCTTCTCTTACTCCTTCCTTTTCTGCAACTCCTGCAAGTAACCACCCACCCCCCTGGGAGCCCCCCATGCCCAAGCCACCCTCCAGCTTGGCTTCTCCGCCAGGGGTCTGGATGCCAGCCTTAACTGCCGTGGTCTGGTGGCCTGGGCAGTTTGCCCTGCTTCCCTAAACCTCAGTTTCCTCATTTGTCGAGCGGGGCTGGTTACCCTGGCCCACCCGGCTCTCAGGGCTGTTATGAGGGTCCAGTCTGAGAATGGACATGAACACGCTTTCTAAGTTGTGCGGGAAGCTTCACACTGCAGGTGAGACCACATTTTCCTTGGTTGGAACCAGTTCTCTGGGAAGAGGAAACCCAGCCCTAGCAACAGTCGTGCACTTTGCTGTGACCGCGCATGCGGTTGGTCCCCTTCCAGTGCCGCTGAAATCTGCTGGCGGGTTATTTAAACAGGCAAGCTCCCCTCTCCCCACCCTGCCCCCCCCACCAAGGCCAAGGCCACCTCATTCATGTTTTGTACTCTGCCCTCCCTTATGTTTTGCTCACACAAACCCACACCTTGCCTAGTGCCTGCGCATAATATGTGCTCTTGTTTGTTAATAGTTTTATTTGAACCAGTGTTTATATCTCTGGCAACCACAGCCATGAAACACAGCTATTAAACTTTATGGGTGACGCGACAATAGAACAAAGGCGGAGGGACAGGTCAGCACAATGGGTCATTCCAAAGGTGGAAAACATGCCCCATGGGTTCTAACAGAGGTGCCAGGGCAGAAGTTTCCAGCCGGCTGCTCCAGGAGGCGGGTCTCCCAGGCCAGCACTCATGGGGCGTGTGTGCTGGGGGCTGTGGTGAGGAACGTGTATCTGGCTGGGTGTGTGCAGTTGGAGAGTTTATAGCTTTCCTTTGACTCAAACCCTTCTTATCTATCACCAGTTCAGGTGCTAGAAGCCTGTTGGAGACCAGCTCCATGCCAGACCCGTGGTTGAAAGAACCTCAGGGTGTGAGTGCATTTCGCTCCCCCAACACATTCTAGACCCCTGTGGCGGCCCAGCCTGGCAGGCCTCTGCCTGTCGTCTCTGCCTGGTTCTCCTTCTGGCCATGGTTTCCTAATCCCTAATCAGTCTTGCTATCTGCCCTGCCACAGGCCTGTGGTTAGCTAGGCTGACGCAACCGCTTCTGGTCCGAGGACGAGCCCCTGCCTGGCACAGCTCACCAGTGGAGAAGACGCCTGAACTGCTGGCCCTGGCTTGGCGGTCCTGGCGCACCCCTTTCTCCAGGTCTGCCACCCACTGAGCATCAGCCATTGAAGAGCTCCTCCACGGCCCCACTGAGTGGCGTTGGGCAACTCCCCTCCCCTCTGGGCCTGTTTCCTTCTCTGTGAAATGAAACAATAACACCTACCCTCAAAGTGTTGTCCTGAGCATTCAGTGGGAAACCGTGTTTCCTGAACTTGGGTCATTCAGTTTCCCTTCACAGTTCTTACCATTCGGGCACATCAACTGCACTATTTTTTACTTGGTGTTTGTCACTAAATTAACTTTAAATCATCTCCCTTTGTAAAAAAAAATACTTTGCTAAAGAGCACAAAGCGTGTGCAATAAATTAATATCCGCAGCCCCTCTCGTTCCTTTTAATTTATCCATTTTAAAAACTCCTGTCTCCAAATCCTTCAAAATTCTTGGTCAAGCCAAGCCTCTTTTGAGCTAGCTGTATGTTTTTGCAATATTCCTTAAATAAGTGTTTAACTGTTGAAATAGAAAGTCCTGGGGAAAGGACGTGCCTGGCTGTCACAGCAGGGTTTGGGAGCCCGAGCCCGTGCCTGTCCAGGGAGGGTGTGCAGCGGCTGCAGGCCATGCGGAAACCTCCGTTCTGGGGGAGCCACCAGCCCCCTCGGGGCCGGGATCAGGCCCCCAGAGCCCAGGGACACAGGGGACAAGGAGCCCTCGGGCCTAGTGTGAAGTGAGATGTCAGCTCATCCTGGAAGTCCCGTTTTCGTGCCACTGTCACAGCACGTACCTCCTGCCAGCCAGTGCCCGGGAATGCGTGTTGGGAAGGCTGAAGCCAGGTGGGGGAGGTGAGGGCAGATGTGCCCCTCACCACAGCTCAGGCCTCTAGAGCTGTGTGGGCAGACAGGGCCTGGCTCGGAACCATCTGTGCCCTCAAAGATTAAAGATCTGGATTTATTAAGGGGTGCAATGGGGCCAGGGTATAATAACCCCTTAATTGTGCCTGCACCTTCCCACTCTCTGCTCAACACCTCCTGGCCCCCCAGGAAGCAGGCAGGGCAGCTCCAGCACTGTCACCCCAGTTCACAGAGGAGGAAACTGGGATTGGGAGAGGCTCAGACGCAAAGCCCAGGATAGCACTGGGGTGGGAGGCAGCGGGGGACACCTGCTGAGGGCCAACCGGTGTTGCCACATCCCCACACCTCACCTCATCTGACCCCTGGACAGTCCCGTGAGGTGTGAGCTATCGGTCAAGGGCACAAGGTTTAGAATCCTAGCCAAGATGTAGCTGATTCGAATTTAAGAACTAAGGCAGCCCTAACTTCCAACTAGATTATATTCCAAGATGTGGTCAGAACACATTTTCCCACCGCGACAGTGTTGCTGTATTTGGGTGTGGGGGCTGTCCAAGGAGGGCCAGTTAACTCGTCACACTCTGGAATTCTTGAACATCGGTAATGAACATTAGGAAAATAGTATGATAATACCCATAGTCAAAATATTCATAGAACAAGAATAGCATTTGCTAAGAAATTATGAATACTTTTTATTTATCCTGAATTCCTGCCTGAAAATCTGAGGCCAGATTGAAGAACGGACAGGATTTCCCTTGCTCGCCTGTGTCAGGATTTGAAAAAGAAGAACAGGGCCGAGGCAGCGCACAGTGTGGCGCAGGCTGGGGAAAAGGACGGAATTAGCTGACCCAACAGGGAAGCTGTGACAGGAAAAAGCAGGTGGCCGGGAGCCAGCTCAGCGTGACGGGGGCAGCAGAACTGTCCGGGACCCTGTATTTTATCCCACTGAGGAGGCCGCTTCCCATAAGAACAGGAGTTCCAGATCTTGGAAAGTGCTAGATCTGCTGCCTGCTGAGGAGTCAGGGCGACTCAGAGAACAAGGAAGGAGAAGCGATTCTGCCAATGGGATTTCTGAGGAAGAGAAACGTTTCCAGTGGGGACAATCAGACATGGGTTTAAATCCCTGCCGCCGCGTGGCTGTGACTGGCACCGGGAAATCCCTCTCAGTGCTCCAGGGAGGAGGCGGCTCTGGCTGCTTGCAGCTCTGATGCAGGGAGAGCTGCTTCCCACCCACAGCTGCCACTTTGCGAAGTGCCGCTGGCACGGCCCTTTACCTCTCTGAGCCTCACCTCCTCCTCTCTGCCACCCAGGCCACCATCACAGTCCCCACCCAGGGACGCTGAGGAGAATGAACAGGCCGACACCTAGCAAAGGACTCAAGCACAGCGTCTGGCGGGTAATCAACACACGCTCATTCCCGCCTGATTTGTCCCCTCCTCCCGCCGACAGAGGCCTCAGGGCCGCGGAGGTTGTGTAGGTTCTGCCCGGAGCCCCCTCTGCTCCTGGTCACAAGGCTGCAGCTGAAGGGTGGAGGAGGCTTTTCATCATTCAAAACAGTGCAGAGATGAGAGGCTTGATTCTAATTTGAGATCAGAGCCTGACAGCTGGTCAGGCTGCAGGCGGCGCTTCCTCCCCTCCCGGGAGCCGCCAGCTGGGGGACTGTGGTCACATTAACTGCTTGACTGGCAAGGCCTGCAGCAGGGGTCGGCAGCCCAGAGGTGCCGATGAAACTGTCCATAAACTGTCCATAAACCCGCACCCTGCACATTCTCCTGTAACACCAGAGCTGTAAAGAGCCACAGATCTTCTGGTTCCACACTCTAATTCCACTAAAGAGGAAACAGGCCCGAAGAGGGGAAGGCTTTTCGTAGTCACACAGCAAGGTGGGGGAAGCGCAGGGCCTAGAAATTGGGTGTCCTGACCTCCAGGCCAACAGCAGGAATCCCTCAAATCAGAAAACACTTGCTCAGTCACCATGAGCATGTGATGAATTTGCTTCCGATCTTTTAAAAATACATATATGTAATTTTAAATTAATACTTAATTATACTATATGTGAATACATGCTTTTTAAACATTCATTTCATTGCCTCCTGAATACATTGTGGTTACTCAGTGTTTGTTGAATGAGTGAATGAATGAATGAATTCTTATTCCCACCATCCAGTCCAGGCCTCAGTCTTGTATCAGCCCCTCCCTGGATGACAGCAATAAGCTCTTGAATGGTTTCCCACCCTCCATGGCCCTTCTTCCAGGGCCCTCCTCGCCCCACCCAGTCATCCCACGTCCACTGAAGCAGGGGATCTAGGGGTAAGGAGGCTGCTCGAGGATTCCTCTAGTTCCTGCTTCCTTCTTGGTAGCTTTGGGATATGGTTTGGATTTTCTACCCCAGCCCCAAAGCTTGGGACAGCCCTAGGACACCTGGATCCAGGCCCTGGCACCCTGTCCAGCCGCCCTTGAACATGGAAAGAGCCTGAGCATCTGGTGGAAGCTCCGAGGGAATAATTCAATCACAGAAAACTAAGGCCACAAAGCTTGGGCCACTGGGAGAGCCTGAGGGCCTGTGATGAGGCTCCGTGGGGCCCAGCACTCCTGAAGGCAAGGGAGTGAGTGGGGCCTCACAGGGCATGCCCCCAAGGACGGGACCTGGAAGATTTCATGCTAGAAAGTGAGAGGAAGAGTCCTGGACAGAGCATCCAAGAGGCAGGAGGAGAGTCAGAAGTGTGTCTGATCCCTGAGGTCAAGGGTGAAGAGAGTTTTCAAGAAAGAGGCTGTGGTCAGCAGTGCCAATGCAGCTGAGGTCAAGGAAAAGTGACCTGCGCTTCTGAGGTGGATCACCCTCCCCGAGAACAAGCTCAGGGCTCAGGCTTCACCAGAGGCCCTCAGGCTGGCCCTCCTGGTGAGGTTGGGGGGGGGTGCCTGGAAGGGTGTGGACCCTCCACCAAACCCCACGGACAAGTGCCCAAGACCCCACTGAGCAGAAACAGGGTGGGACGGAAACCAAACAAATTGCTCCTTTAAAGTCACCTGAAATCCATGTTTTAGGAACGTTTGATTTTTAGCTTCTCTTTCCTGCAGCAGGATATTTTTAAAAAAACAGATCTTTAAAGGCTTCACCTCCAAAGCAAAGAGCCCTCTGTGTGCCTACTTCTGGTCTCAGCTTCAGGAACAAACCTCCTTTACTCTTTGGTCTGGATTGTGCCCAAGGCAGCCAGAGCCTCCTGGCCAAACTGGGCCAGCAGCCCAGGTCTCTGTAGAGGAGGGTTCAGAGTGAGCTGGGCACAGCCAGGCTGTGAAGCCTTCCACAGGCCTCCAACCCCGGGCACTCTGAGGCCAGGGGCTGCGGGCAGCTAGTAGACTGTGTTGCCAGCTGGGAGTGCAGGGGCACCACCTCTGCCCCAAACTGAAGTCCAGCCAGCTCTTTCCCCTAGAGATGGACACTCAGCAGGGAAAGGAGGGAGCTGAGAAGGTCACCCATGGAAGGCAATCCAGGCTTAGTCTGCCTAGAACTTAAAATGAGGTGTCCTATCCTCAGTCTTGGCCATTTCCAAAAGATCTAAATTCCAGAGACTGCAAAGGGGTTAGAGCCCAAGGACAGGAAATGGAGACAAAAGAGGAAGGGAGTTTCTCCTGCCAGGCTTCCCAAGCCTGAGTCAGTCCCCCGCATCAGTCCCTCTGTAACCACCCCACACTCACTCAGTCCTGGCCCAAGAGAAGGAGTGTGAGTCCACAAAGCATCTGCCCGCACGCACCCTGTGATCTATAGGTGCATTGTGAGCTAGAGCACCTGCAGGTTTCAGTTTCAGCTTTGCAGATGGGGTAAGAGTGGCTCCAAGAGGCGAGGGCCTCGTCCAGGGCCACACGGCCAGGAAGTGGCAGAGCCCACTCTCCACCTGGCTGTCGTGACGCCCAGCCATGCTCCAGCCACAGCATCTCGCTGCCCTTCCAGGAAAGGGTGGGCAGGAGAGGGTCTTTCCATTCTTGTCAGTGCTGAAGAGCAGATATCTAGGAATTGCTGGGCTGAGGACTTCCCCAGCCCAGATGGCAAGGGCCCTGCTGGGGGTCGGTAACCTTGGTTGGTGACCTCGGTGACCTTGGTGATGCTACTAGGGGACAGCTGAAGTTCAGGGTGACTCAGGTTACTAATGGGCCATGGAATAAGCCCTGCCTCGGGTCCTGTTCACCTCAGGACTTGTCCCCAGATTGGGGACTCTCCTCCCTGGTCACTGAGTCAAGGAAGCCCAGGAGGTCAGGGCTGGGGTAGCCCTGAGGATCCTCCAGCAAACCCTGTCCCTGCAAGCCTGAGGACTGTCCAGGGTCACACCCCCAGAAGTAATAGCAGCACCTTCCTTACAAGGTTGTCTGAGAAGTAAATGACTGAATGCCAGCGAAGCACTTAACCCCGTGCCTGGTACACAGTTGGCATGCAACCGTGTTACTACTGTCGTCTTTGTTAGGGTTCTGCCCAATGGAGCCAAGTCACTAGGCCTTCAAGACAAAAAAGAGTCTTCCTGGCCAGGCATGGTGGCCACACCTGTAATCCTAGCACTCTGGGAGGCCGAGGCAGGAGGATCGCTTGAGCTCAGGAATTTGAGACCAGCCTGAGCAAGAGTGAGACCTCGTCTCTATTAAAAATAGAAAAATCAGCTGGGCATGGTGGCATGTGCCTGTAGTCCCAGCTACTCGGGAGGCTGAGGCAGGAGGATTGCTTGAGCCCAGGAGTTTGAGGTTGCTGTGTGCAAGGTTGACACCACGACACTCTAGCCCAGACAACAGAGAGAGACTCTGTCTCAAAGAAAAAAAAAAAAAAAAAAAAAAACCGAGTGCTTCCTGTTTACAGGCCAGATCCCTGACCCAGCTGCCTTCTCTTTGGAGGTGTTGGAGAGAGCACAGGGCTGAGAAGACAGATCCCCAGTGGCCTCAGTCTGGCCTCTGCTTGGCTGTGTGATCCTCAGGGAAGCCTTGCTTCTCTTCTCACTGATAAAATGAGGGAGGTGGCTAGATATTCAGCAGGGCCCCTTCCAATTTGGGATTCTTGGATTTCAGCAGCAAAACTGCCCCAAGCAGAAAGCAGCTGGGAGAAAGTGGGTGCCTGCCTGGGAGGCAGAAGCCTCAGGGAGAGGCAAACAAAGGTGCCCTGTGCAGGTCCCGCCTCCAGGCTGGCAGAGAGTTCCATGTGTTCTGCACACAGACCCAGGGGCTTCCAAGAATCACACAATTAGAAGTTAGTGCTTGCAAGTTTTCAGACAGTTTGCTTGTTCCTGGAAGCTGCAGTCCAGGAAAAGTGGGCGGGGGCAGGGGGCAGAGAGCGACAGAGTGAGAACAGGAGAGAGTATGAAAGAGTTTGATAAAAGAAAGTGAAAAGAGGGGAAAGGGGAGGAGGAAGAACAAGGGGGAAGTGGAACAAGGTGAGAGTGGAAAGGTGGGAAGAGGTGAGGTAGAGATGCAGCCCGGACAGCAGAGAGGCTTCTGGGAGAGGACAGACCGCAGAGTCCGGAGGTGGAGGCTCTGAGTAGCTGCAGGCATAAGGAGCTCAGAATCCACCCGGGCTTGACTTCCTTTAGCCCAGGGAGCTCTGCCTGGCCACAGAGCAGAAGCAACAGCTGCTTTCCCAGCAGGAGGGCAGAGCCGTTGTCGGGTGGCCATCTTACTGCTCCCTTGGGGAATCTCAGCCCGTGGTCCCAATCCCCTTTGGCCCAGAGACACCAGGGTTGGTGGATTTTCTGTAAAACAACACAAACCTCCCCTCCGAAGTAGCACCCTTCACCTTTGTTGCCCGACCATCAGGGAACCCGCAGCAAACTGCTGCTGTTGTCATGGTAACTGGCACCCCGAGGCCCCAGCAGCTCTCAGAGTCCTGACTCATGCACCCCTTCTGGGATGCTGCCGTGATAGTCACCACCCTTGGGTAAGCACCTACCCCTGTCAGTGCTTGCGCCAAGCTCTCTCCGCACAGTGCACGATCAGTCCTATAATCGCTCGATGAGCTACAATTATTAATCTCACTCACGGAGGGAGAAGCCAGGCAGTCTGGCTTCAGAGCCCACATCTCAACCATGACTCTGTACTGGAGAAAAATGTGCTAACTTCCCATAGAAGCACAGTGTCATTAACAGTAAAGGGCCACGGGGGTTTGGGTTCTGCCCCTTAGAAGCAGCGTGACCTTGGGGAAGTAACTTGTTTGCTCAGGGCTGTTTTCCTCATTTCTAAAACTAGAATAACAATTTAATAGAGTTGTTGTGAGGATTAAAGATCATATGAACTGTTTAGCATGGGCCCTGGCCCAGGCAGTGCTCAGGAAAGCTTCTGTTACCCGAGGGCAAGAGCTCTGGTGAACCTTTAGTCCCCAGGCTGCTTCCCTCCAGCCATGCGCTGCATGCTAAGAACTAAAAAGAAGGGATCCGGGCTCTGATGGAGCATCCTCTGGGTGCCAGGCACTGTGCCCAGGTCCCCACGAGGGTCGGCCAGCAAGGTTCCTGTGCACAGTGAGGTATTAGGATCCTGGGCCCTGGGTCCCACGCGGTAACCTCCCCTGCCCCCATCTGTCCCCAGGCCTTCCACACCCTCAGCCACCTGCAGGGCCCCCTTGGGTGGGGCAGTCAGGGCAGAGCAGGGCAGGGTGTCATTATCACTGGCAGCACAGGGCTGGAGACAGAGTTAAGCCCGACTTTCTTATCAACTGCCCAGGCCCTGTGCTGAAATGCCCGGCCCACCTGTGAGGCAGGGAACCCAAAAGCAGGGCCCTGTGGTCACTGCCAACCTTCCTCCTCTGGAATGGCCCAGGAGCAGGAATGGGGACGGCAGCCTGGGAACCAGAGAACCATCAGACTTACTGCCACTGTGTCATCTTAAGCAATCGCTTCCTCCTCTGGGCCCCAGAGGCCCCATCTCTGAAACCAGTGGTGCAGGGCAGCTGGACAAAGTGGCCCCTGAGTCCCTTCCTGCTCTGAAAGGTTAGGATCCTGTGACCCCTATGAGGTGGCTATGATCACCAGTCCTTCTGCAGATAAGGAACCCGAGGCTGAGCAGAGGGAGCGACTTCTTCCATAGCACACTAGTTGGTGGCAGAGCTGAGAGACCAGGCTGGGAGTCCCATCGCACACAACCTGACCTTCCAGAAGGCCCATGGAGGAGAGGTGTGGAGACGGGGGCTGCTTCTGGGTTCCCATTCCAGGGTCCACCCCCTCCTGTCAGGTTCTGGGAGCTGGCTGGGGACCTCTCATAAGGGCTGGCAGCTCTGCAGGCTCTGGCCCAGGGGAAGGCAGGGATGGCAGGGCTTCCGGGGTGTGTGGACAGCAGGCCCCACAACTGGGCTCTGATAACACCCCTGCCCTTATCTGCAGGCCAAGGACTGGGCGGGGTGCATCTGAGAAACAGGGACAGGTTCAGCAGAAATGAGGAGGGGGCCGAGAGGGAGGGGTGCAGCTCAACGGAGCCCTCCCAGCCTGGCAGGCGAGAATCCATGGGGGGCCCAAGGCCAGGGGAGAGGGCATGGGGTGTTGGGGAGCCATAGGAAAGGCTGGGCTAAGTCTCAATCCTCCAGGAGCTGAGGAGCCTGATCTAAGGGACTTCCCTAAAGATGTCTTAGAAATCCCAGGCTGTGCGGGGAGCAGAGGGACCCCGAGTCTACATTCCCAGAGGTCATTGTTCTTGGAAGGGTCATGGCATCCTTCGAGATTATGAGGAAAATTATGTCCTTGCCCCGTGGGGAAACTGAGGCCCAGGGTGTGAGGGGAGCTGACCCATACCTGGCTTAGGACTTAGAAGGCCTGTACCTGAGGCTGAGTCCCGTAAGTGCAGTCCTAAAGAGGCAGGGCGCAGAGGAACAGGGCAGGGACTCTGGGCAGGTGCCACTCCCCCAGACAGCCAGTTCCGTGATTCACATCTGGGATTTCACCCAGGGTCCGGGATCCCTCCTCTGCGACCCAGACCCAGACCACCCCAAGGCTGTCATCTGGGAGTGGGCTTGAGGGCCCCATGGCCGCACCGCTCTCGCCGCCCCTGTGCAGCTGAGCAGCCGCGTGGAACGGCGCCCTCCTGCACACGCAGACAGGAGGCTAGCTCATGTGCACGCACCTGGGCTGGGGGGCTCCAAAGACTCCTCCCCTCCTTCCCTGCCACATGACCATGAACTGTGGGGCTTCCCAGACCGAGGGAAGCTGCTTCCTTTACACTGAAATGTGGGGGTCCTGAGAAATTTAAATGTGGCCCCTGCAGCCATTGACAGCAAGGCCAAAGCTGGGCAGCCTTTTTGTACCCCAGTAAGTATGAACACAAAAAGAAGCCCAAGGGTTTCTGAGCTGAGCAGGGATAAGAGTTGAGAAAAGGCTTGAAACCCAAAGGGGCCTGGGACTGAGGAGACACTGGGACAGGGCAAAAGGGAGTGAGAAAGAGTTAAGTCCCTGGGGCTGTTTGGAGGGCTGGCCAAGGTCCTGGGCAGGGGCGGGGCCTGGACAGGGAAGGGCCTGGGGCCTGCAGGGCTGGTTCAGGGTGGCAAGGAGGAGGGAAGAGCAGCCTCCTGTTGGTGTTCTGCAGGCCAGAGTTCCCGCGGGACGTCTTGCAGTGCGGTCACCCACCTCCCGGGGCGGGCTAGGGAGGGCAGGTTCTGGGCCAACATCCCCCCACAAGACGAGCTCCTACTCCCACCACACAAGCATGTGCGTGTGCACACACAGACACGCACCTCCACGGGCCCCTGGGGGTGACACCCGTCCCTCTCCACCTCTACCATACCCCGATTTCACCTGGAGACAAGGGTGACATAAAGTGCCCATCCTGACGCTGCAGGTGGCAGAATCACGCGGGCACTTGAAGAAAATTCCCTCCCCCAACTTTGAGAGCCTGAGTTGGTGGCCTGGGGGCCCTGAGCAGCTGGTCCTTGGAGACACTGGGAGGTCTCCCAACGCTAGGTGGTCTGTCAGCTGTGCAGTGGAGAAAATAATAAAGAGCTGCATTCATTGTGTGCCTACTGTGTACCAGGTGTTTTGCGTAAAACACCCCATTTCAATCTCTGACACCTTCCAGGAAGGTGACATTCTTCCCAGTCCCAGTCACACTCTGGCCACCAGCAGAGCTACAGGTTGACGTGCCCCACTCCCCAGCACCGGACCAATCCAACCCGCCCACCAGGCTCCGGTGCGATGGGGCGGGACTAGGCCCAGCGGGTGAATCCTCGGGCGGCGGGCGCCCCCTGCAGCCGGACACGCCTCGGTTTTCTCTTCCATCATCGCCAGCCCTCGCGGAGCTGGGCCGGGTCGGCCACTGCAGTTATTACTGTTGTCCCATTTCAACAATGAGAAAAATGTTAGAGGTCTCGCCCAAGGTCACAGAGCCAGGCAGCGTTCCGACTCTGTCTCCTCCCTCCTGGGAGGTCTCTGTCCCCAGGCTCCGACACATGCAGCAGGGCAGCTGTAGGGGGCAGGCAAGGGTGTTTAATGGGCGTGGGGGTCTCCACACTCCCACCAGGGGAGTGGGCAAGGGCAGGGCACAGAGAGGCCTCCATGCTGGGCTCAGGAGGTAGGCTTCAGGTGCGGGTGCTCCTGACATTGCTGCGTGCGAAGGAGCGAGAGGAAGGCCTCGCCTCGCCTGGGGGCTTCCTGCAGCAGGGGCAGCTGAACACAGAGTGGGGCATGAGGGCTCTCCCGAAGCCCCTGCCCCACAGCTCGCAGCCACGCCCCCCATCCGCTGGAGGCAGAGCAAAGGGACTGGGCTGGCACCACAGAGTGTCACTGCAAAGGCCCCGGGGAGTCACTGTGGGTTACTCAACCCCCTTCACTGCTAATGTTCTACCTGCATGTTTCATACAGGCTTCAAGTCAAAATTTCCTTTAACTAAAGGAATCTTCACTCCTGCCTCCCAAATTATAAACCCCTGGACAAGTCTCAGTCCTCACTAATAGCTGAGGAAACTGAGGCCCAGAAAAGATGACTGGCCCAAGGCCAACCAGCAAGTTAGTGGTGTAGTCTTTCCTCTTTGTGTCTCCAGGGACTCCAGGGTGTATTCTGAAGGCCTGAGACCTTCCTCTCAACCCCTCTTCCCAAGCTCCTGGTCTTCAGCTTCAGGGCCAGCCCAACCTCAGTGGCTTTCCCTAAACATACAACCCGCAGTTGCCTCTCTCCCAACACACTCACACACACACACACACACACACACACACACACACACACACACACACATTTCTCACCTCCTGGAGGGCTGCAGCCTCGCCACTCCCCGGGGGGCCCTTCCCTGGCTTGTAGAGACCCGTAGGCTGGGGCTGGGGCCCAGGGGGTGCTGGAGGCTCTAGAGCAAAAGGGCACGTTGGGGAGTGCAGACTTGGCATGGGCATCCAGTCAGACCCCACGACTCTCTGCAGCTGGACAGCTTCAGCCATGTACCTGGGGGGGTGACAGGCCAGATGCAAGGGGTCATTGCCCCCCTTGGCCTGGTTCCCCCACCCCCTCAGCTTCGGGGGCAAACAGCCCAACGCCAGGCCCTGCAGGGAGCTGAGGCCAGTGTCACCGGGCTGCAGCACTCTCTGCCCCATTTTGGGGGGCAATAACCCACAGAGGCAGGGAAGTGGGGAGGCTCTAAGAGGCTCCCACAGTGCCCTGGAGAAAACCCCAAAGGAACAGGAACAGTGAGTGTAAGGACCTGGGAGCTGTGGTAAGGGGCCAGAGGAAAAACCCAGCTTCACCCCACACCACCAGCCTCAGGGTTGGCCTCTTGGGCCTCTGGTTTGCCAACTTACTTGGGTCCCAGTGGTGCACAAATCGTTAAATACCAGTTGTTGGCACAGCCCTGGTCGAAAGGGTTGTATCCATGAAGGTATCTGCACTAGAGGGGGAAAGGGATGGGAAGAGGAGCTCAGAACCAGCAAGAATGGGGAGGTAGATCATCACCCAGTGGCCCTCACTGAGCTGGGCAGCGCAGCCAGGGCTCAGCCCAGGGTTGCAGCAAGGCCAAAGGGCAGGGAAGCTGGGAAAGTGACAGGAGGCCCCCCACCCCTCCTGAGCTCCCAGGCAAAGGCCTCCCCCTGCCCCTTGCCCACTTCTGAGCAGCTCTCTCCAGAGGAACACTGACACCACACCCAGCTCTCCTGCCTTCTCCTGCCCCCGATCACCTTGTACCCCCTGCCACCCCCCACTGCACCATCTTCCCCCTCTGTCTCCATGGGCCACACACATTCTCCCGCTACCTTCCAGGATTTCAGGTCTTCCTCTTGCTGCTAAACTGCTCAAAGACAGTTCTACCCTCTGCTTCTTCACTTTCCCATCTTTTATTTTTTTCTAAACTCGTGCCTTCACTGAATATCACTCTCTGGAAGGGCAGTTGAATGGGAGCCCAGTGATATTTTCCTAACCACAACACGGCCCAGGAAAATCTGGGCTGAAGGCCTTGAGTACACATGCAAGTCCTGAATGCTCTAGGCTGAGTTCTCTTCTTCCCCTTTCCCCCACCCTCTTCTACTTCACCCTTCCTGACTGACCCCTGCTTCACCCTGGGGCAGACTATTATCAAATGTTTTTTCTCAACTGAAAGTGGCCCAGAGCACCTCTGCCCACCAGCAACTCCCCTGTGCCCCTGCCCCTGCCAAGAAGACTGAGATCTTCACCACTATATCCGCCAGGGGTTCTTAGCCAGAGCAATCAGGCAAGAGAAAGAAATAAAGGGTATCCAAATTGTAAAAGAAGAGGTCAAACAATATGATCTTATATCTAGGGAATCCCAAAGATTAAACCAAGAAACTCCTGGAATTGATAAATAAATTCAGCAAAGTCTCAGGCTACAAAATTAATGTATACAAATCAGTAGCATTTCTATACATCAATAACAGCCAAGCTGAGAGTCAAATCAAAGGCTCAATACCATTCACAAAGCTACAAAGAAAATAAAATACCTAGGAATATGCTTAACCAAGGAGGTGAAAGATCTCTACAAAAAGAACAATGAAATTCTGAGGAAAGAAATTGCAGATAACACAAAGAAATAGAAAAACATATCACACTCCTGGATCAGTAGAATCAACACTGTTAAAATATCTATACTACCCAAAGTGATTTACAGAGTCAATGCAATCTCCACCAAAATACCAATGTCATATTTCACTGATCTAGAAAAAATAATTCTACACTTCATTTGGAACCAGAAAAGAGCCTGAATAGCCAAAGAAATCTTAAGCAAAAAGAACAAATCTGGAGGTATCACATTACCAGATTTCAAACTATATTACAAGGCAATAGTAACCAAAGCATCATGGTACTGGCACAAAAATAGAGACATAGACCAATGGAACAGAACAGAGAACCCAGATGTAAAACCATCCACATATAGCCAACTGATATTTGACAAAGCAGATAACAATATACACTGGGGTAAAGAAGCCCTATTCAACACATGGTCCTGGGAAAATTGGATAGCCACATGCAGAAGAATGAAAGAATGAAATGGTGAGGATCCATGTCTCTCACCACTCACAAAAATTAATTCAAGATGGATAAAATACTTAAAGCTAAGACATGAAAACATAAGAATTCTAGAACAAAATGTAGGAAAAACTCCTCTAGATATCAGCCTGGTTAAAAAATTTATGACTAAGATCCCAAAGCAATCATAGCAACAACAAAAATAAATAAATGCTTAAATTTAAAAGCTTCTGCACAGCTAAAGAAATAATCAACAGAGCAAATAGACAACCTACAAAATAGGAGAAAATGTTTGCAAACTATATATCTGATAAAGGGCTAATATGCAGAATCTACAAAGAACTCAAACAAATCATCAAGAAGAAAACAACCAACTCCATTAAAAAGTGGGCAAAAGACATAAACAAAAGATTTTCAAAAGAAGATAGACAAATGGCCAATAAATACATGAAAAATATGCTCAATGTTGCTAATCATCAGGGAAATGCAAATCTAAACCACAATGAAATAACACCTTACCTTAGTCACAATGGCTTTTATTTAAAAGTCCAAAAACAATAGATGCTGGCAGGGATGCAGAGAGAAAGGAACACTTATAACACTGTTGGTAGGACTGCAAATTAGTACAACCTCTATGGAAAACAGTATGGAGATTTCTCAAAGAACTAAAAGTAGACCTACCATGCAATCCAGCAATCCCACTAATGGGTATCTATCCAGAGGAAAAAAACTCATTTTATCAAAAAGACACCTGCACTTGAATGTTTATTGCAGCACAATTCACAGTTGCAAAGATGTGGAATCAACCCAAGTGCCTATCAATTCAGGAATGGATTAATAAAATGTGGTATATGTATAGCATGGGTTACTACTCAGCCATAAAAAAGGATGAATTAATGCCTTCTGCCACAATTTGGATGGAACTGGAGACCATTATCGTAAGTGAAGTATCTAAAGAATGGAAAAACAAACACCACATGTACTCGCTATTAAATTGGAACTAACCGATGAGCACGCATGTGCACAGAGGAAGTAAAACCCCATGGAAATCAAGAAGGTGGGAGGGAGTAGAGGGGAGGGGTGAAAACCTACCTAACAGGTACAGTGAACACTATCTGGGTGATGGGCACACTTACAGCTGTGACTCAAGCATTACAAAAGCGATCCATGTAACCAAAAACATTTGTACCCCCTTAATGTTTTCAAATTTAAGAAGAAAAAAAAAGAAGAAGAAGAAGAACCAGGACCCCATGCAGGGCAGCTGCCTCCTGAGGGAGGAAAATCAGGACGGCTCCAGAACAGCCCACAGTTGGTGAGAAGCAACACTAATTTGAGGTTCTGCCTGCTTTAAGGTATGTAAAGTATTAAGAGAAACTGGTATTCTATTAATAATTTTACTTAAATATTTTTAAGAGTGTGATTACATTTACAGAATTTTAAAATTTAGAGAAATAAATTTTGATTTATTGGATATATATGAAGTATAGAAAAGCGATGATTGTGGATGAGGTATAGAAAAATATTTAAAGGAATGATCATTGTTTTAATGAATTCATAATAATTGACTGATTAATTTGAGTTCCTTCCTCTCCCCACTCAGACATGAATGGAACCAACAGCTCTGACTCCTAGACTGTCCCCTCTCCCTGGCTCCTGTTCCATTCTGTGTCTCACATGCCCTACACTCCACAAGGCCAAAGCCATAGTGGGCATCTTCTTGCCCCATCTCCTGCCCGCCTCCCTGTGGCCTCCCCTCTCCTTTTCCCACAGGGGTCAGGGCATGAGGCTTCTCTGTCTTCCTCCCCTTCCTTCTTTCCCAAAGTGTTGTTCATTCATTTGTGGGTTAGTTCACTCATTTATTCAGAAATATTTGGGGGCCTCAAAAATGCTCCAGGCACTGCACTGGGGATTGAGGACGTGCTGCAAGCAGCATAGTCAGCCAGCCTTAACTTCCAGGATGGTGAGGGCAGCCCCAGTGCAGGACCGAGGTTCTGTGGGGAGCAGTCAGGGCAGCACAGGCAGAGGGGATCAAGTGAGAAGAGCAGGCAGCCCAGGAAGTGGGCCGAGGAAGGTGAAGCATGGGGTGAGTGAGAACAGCCAAACTTCCTGAAAGACTGTGATGTCAAAGGAGGTTTTGCTTTGCTTTTAAGATGAGAGAGATGTGAACATGTGTACATGACAATAGAAAGGAATGGTAATAATGGTAACAACAACACATAGGGCACTTACTTGTACCAGCCACTATTCTATGTGTCTTACACAAATTAACTCATGCTGCTCCCTTTTGCAGATGGGGAAAGTGAGCCACCAGGTGGCTAAGTAACATACCCAGGATCTACCTGTTGGTAGGCTACGGAGCAGAGCTGTGATGTGAACATGTATGCTCTGGCTCCAGAGCCATTGCTGTCAACCACTCGGCAAATGACTGCAGGAGGAGATGCTGTCAGGGTATAGAGGTAGCCAGGGAATGACAGTTGGGCCAACGTGAAGAATGCCTGAAGTGGGTGCTGCAAGTGATGGGAAAGAGACAGTCTGGTGAGTCACAGACTGCAGACCACATGTAGGTGCCCAGAGGCTGGAGATGCTGGATTGGCAGGGCCTTCCTCTAAGCAGAGGAGTGAGGGCAGGTCTATGGGATGGTCACTGGATGGGGGAAGGAAGAAGGCTGCCCAGAGAGGCTGAAATGATGCACTGAGGCTGCAGAGAGAAGACATGCAGAGGGAGCTGATGATGAAGGGCTGAACAGAGCAGTCACTGGGTGGTGGGGGCCGGGAAACAAATATGGGTGTGGTGGAGTGACTGTGTGGTGGCTGAGAGGATGGGAGGAGGTGGGAAGAGAAGGCTTCTCTGTCCTTTCAGCTGTCCAATGTCTGCAGCCCCTCCCTCATCAATGTTGCCCACCAGCTTTCCTAAAACAGCCTCTAGCCAAGTCACTGTCCTGCAGAAGGGGTCCCATGGCAAGGATGTCCACTATTATCACTCCTGCTCAACATTTTACTGGAGGTCTGAGACAGTGCAATAAGAAAAGAAAAAAATAAAAACATACAGATTGGAAAGGAGGAAGGGACATATATCATGATTTCCAATGCAGAATCAACAAAAAAGCTATTAGAACTACTAAGTGAGTCTAGCAAAATTGCAGGATTCAAGACCAATGTATAAAAATCCATTGTATTTTCTTATAATAATGAACAAATGGAGATTGAAATTTTTAAAAACACATTGGCTAGCACAAAACCATGAAATACATAAATATAAATCTAATAAAATGGATGCAAGATCTATATGATGAAAACTGAAAAATAAGGATGAAAGACATCAAAGAAAACCTAAACAAATGAAGAGGTATAGCATGTTCATGTATACAAAAACTCAATCTTGTTAAAATATCAATTCTCCCCCAACTGATCTACAGATTCAATGAAATTCCAATGAAAATCCTAGCAGATTTTTTTTTTGTAGAAACTGACACGATAATCCTAAAATTTGTATGGAAAATCAAAGGAATTAGAATAGTGAAAAGAACTTTGGGAGGCCGGGCGCGGTGGCTCACGCCTGTAATCCTAGCATTTTGGGAGGCCGGGGCGGGGGGATAGCTCAAGGTCAGGAGTTCAAGACCGACCTGAGCAAGAGCGAGACCCCGTCTCTACTATAAATAGAAAGAAATTAATTGGACAACTAAAAATATATGTAAAAAATTAGCCGGGCATGGTGGCGCATGCCTGTAGTCCCAGCTACTCAGGAGACTGAGGCAGAAGGATTGTTTGAGCCCAGGAGTTTGAGGTTGCTGTGAGCTAGGCTGATGCCATGGCACTCTACAGCCCGGGCAACAGAGTGAGACTCTGTCTCAAAAAAAAAAAAAAAAAAAAGTAAGTCATTGAAAACAAGCTATTAAGTAAATAATTCTGCCAATGGTTATTGGCTATGACAAAAGTCATGAGGTTGAGGAAACTCATGATTGGACAAGGCCTATTTGTTAATAACAGCTAATATTTAATCAGCATCTACTTTGTACGGGCCACTGTGAAGAGCTCTCTTCATATCTGATTCATCACAACTCTGCAAGGTACGTATATATGAACCTATTTTACAAATAAGGAAGCTGAGTCTTATGGAGTTTAAATTTCACTGGGAGAGATCACACAGTGAGTGAGAAGAGATGAATATAAACCCAGGTCCAGTGCCCCAAGTCTGAGCTTTCTGTTACAATGCACTGCCTCTGGGTTCTTCATCGCGGAGTGGGGGAGGCACCCACTGATTTGTGAGAAGAGGACCTCCACAAAGAACCACTGGAGAACCTACCATAAAGGGCATTTATCCTGTGTCCTTCCCCAGATCAGATCCCATAAGTCGTTCCACATTCCCTTCTCTCTTCATTTGGTTGATACAAAAGCTGGGGCTGTTTTTCTCATTTTCATTCCCAATCTGATCACTTCTTCTCCTCCCCAGTCCTGCTTCAGTGCAAACATCCCTGTCTTCCACTATCTAGTGGTATAACAAGTTTTGCTGGGAGGAGGCAGTGCCCGCTGACCTCGGTGCGAATTAAAACGTATCAAAGATTCTGAGTTTTAAAGTTGTCAGACCTCCGTTTCCATGAAGAGGAACTCTATTTTCACTCGTACTCCAGCAAGAGATTAGCAGCTTGAAATCACTTTGACAGTGTCAGTTGCTCTATTGCATACCACAGGGAATTTTAATTCCAGCCTGTGAAATTGTAATTGCTTCTCAAGGAGAAGTGAGGGATCCTGGGTAATGGCCACAGCCAAGCTCAATGTCAGAGTTGCCAGTTGCTGCCACATCAGATATTACTTGCTGTTATTCAAAAATCACTCCAGCTTTCCGTATGGGAAGTTGAACTGGGGAGTGAAACTAAATTAACGGAAACTGTCAGCTGTTCAGAACAGCCCAGACAACAGTGTGACAGAGGTGGGTGACTTCCCATCAAAAAGAGGTAACTTTTTCCCTTTTTTGTTAAGATAAAGAGTTTCACAAACAAATTTCATTATATAAAGTATGCAGCTAAATGATGTCATTATTAAGCAAAAAATTATCTGGTCCATGGCATGATAAGATTAAAGCTGCCAATTTCATTCACTCCTTCCTGGAAAGAGTAGGGGGAAAAAGTGGCCCAAAAGAGTAATTAAAATAATGAAGATAACAAGTCCATGTCAGGCTGATGTTTGCAATGGATTGAAATTACCTGCTATCAAAGTTAAACTGTCTGGGAAATTACTTCCTGGCTATGTTTGGAATAAGGAAAATCTGGAGCTACCACATCTGATTACAAAACATTTAGAGTCAGGGAAAATTATCTGCAGAGGGGAGGAGGACCTGGTACCTGTCATCTTCTGAAAACAGGGGAAGTTCTGACCAGTACTAAGCACTTCTGACATAAATTTTGTCCTCTTGGAAGGTCAGAAAACAAACAAACAAACAAACAAAAATAAATAAAAGAGAGAGAGAGGTACTGAATAGAATTTCTTAGAAAAATATTACCAGTCCATGGCATTGCCTTTTTGTTTTAGACATTAGAGAAAATTCAGTTGTGGGCTCTTCTTTTCCTCATTTGATGATTTTTAGAGCAAATTTCATTTAATAGAGTTCACACATCCAGGTAAAGGAAACTTTCCCTTGGACGGGTGCCCATCCCTTCCTGCTATCTTTCAGTAAGAGGTGGTGGCAAGGGTCCAGGTGTGTTTTTGTTATTGTTGTCAGTTTCAAGTGCTATCTTACACCCATTACTGTTGTAAATAGTTGACTAAGTTACTGAAATCCTGTCTGTATGTTATCTTCCTGTGTGTGCTCAGTAAGTTTTGTTTTCCTCCCTGAATGCCAAGTAATTTTTTCCCTCCAAGTGAACAAAATCTCTTTATAATTTTAGTTAGATGGAAGGGAGAGTTTGAAAAAATCCTGTTCTTCTTTTCCCATCACCAATATAATCTTAGAAAAACCCAATTTGTTTGTGGCCATGTCATAGATACTGCGAGAGGTCTCCCTGGATCATTAGAATGCGCTCTGGCATACGTAGAAAACGATACTGTTTGACAAATGAGCTAAGGTAGGCAGGATTTTGTTTTGTTTCACAGTGAAAGACCAGTGGTTCCTTTGCATAATATGTGTGCAGATCTACCATAACCCAAATCCTTGGGTCCCACTGATACATATTTGGTGTGAAGAAGAGACATCCCAATTCGACTCAAAGCCCATGCCGAGCCCTTCCCCATTTCTTGGTGAGCCTTTGAAATCTCAGGCAGTTCAGCTATTACTTTTTTGTGATCTGGTATTTAGATAGGCTGAGATCTCATTCCCATTTCTTCAATCATCTGCTGAGCTTCCACTCTGGCAAGGGTTAATCAAGTGATATTTAGTACAATGGTGAACATACTAAATACAACCAAACAGGTAAGTCTAGAGTTCCGTCCTAAGCATCTCAACACCAAAGAGAACACTTGGGATCCTTGTTCAGAAATGCCCCAAGCTAGAGGGGTGGCCTTGGACAAGTCATTTAACTAACTCCTCCTAATCTCAGTTTCTCCATGTGTAAATAAGGACGTCCAACCCTTTGTGAGCCCTGCCTGCTCTTACTCCAGGCTGACCTGCAGGGCTTACCACCCTTGCCTTTTCAAGAAGCACCAGGCTCTGAATGAGGCAGAGAGACACACACCAATTCCCTTTGAGCCAGCGCTAAGAAAGAACAGTCTTTCCGTACAACTCACTCAAATCTCAACTCAGATTTTCAAATATTACTGTAAGAAAGTTTAAATTCCCTGACACATTACAGAGAGACAGAGGTTGTTTAGGATTGATTACCAGATGGCAGCCAGTGGTGACTTGCTGGGTCTTTAAATTTGTGACTGCAATGTGGGTTGCCACAGGTTTCGCTTTTGATATTAATTGGAGTTACTGTAGCTCCTCAGACATACAGCTTAACTTTGCCACATAGCATGAGGGAAAGCTGGTGTTAAATTGCCTTTTTTTTTCCCCCACTTTCTCTTTGATCTGTATGTCTAAAGGCATTAAAAATATTCTTCAGCCTGAACTACATCATTTTTAGCTACTGAATGTTCTTGTAGCTTTTCATAATTCTGAGGGCACAAAGCAATCTGGTTTGATAAGATTAAAATTTTTAGATTGGTATCCAACCAACTTCTGCTTTTCTAAGGATCGTTTTGAGACTTTCAACCTTTCTGCCTTCAAAAATCTTGCAGGTTGTTGGGTTAAAGGGAAAAAGAGAAGAGGAATCCTAATTTAAAGCATGAGATCTTACCTTGCATGGATGGGGTGAAGAGGAATGTATGAGAAGAAAAACTGTTGGAGAATCAGAGATGAAAGAGAGTTAAAATCAGGGAAAGATGAAAGTAGTTAAGAGCAACAGCCATGGCAGACCTTCCTTTGGGGCTTGAAGATCGTTCTGTTAAAAGACACAAAACCCAATCCATCCTGAAGTGTCTCCATGTAAAGTATTTAAAAGTAGAATTTAAAAGATCCTTTACTTCCTGTGGTTGGGACCCAGACTCTATTAAGCTCCATCTCCCAGTTTCTTTTCTGTTTGACCTCTGATTTTCTTCTTGGATATGAACCAAATAAGGCATGATATTGACTATTCACCACTGTTTTTGGGGTGAGAGACTGTGCTATAAGCAAGACTACTCGGTCAGGCTCAAAACGTGGACTTGAGACCAAATTATAGTCTAGTTTTTCTGGTCTTGTAGACATCTACATTTTAACACTTTTAATGGACCAATGATCAGGAATTTAGAGTTTTCCTGTGACATTTGGAATTAAGGGTGGTGAACCATAAAGTGGTATCTATGGTAGCAGAAGCTCTTCTCTTACATCTCGAATGATTCCAAGTAAGAGTGCAGAAATCACTCAGGATGAAAAAACAGAAAAACACAGGAAGAAGAAACAAGGAGCATCTGCCCTCTAAGATCATGGCCTGAGATAGTTATCATAAGTAGCTTTTTTGTAAAGCATTCACATCCATTTATTAAGAGCATATGAATTCTGAACCGAACAGGTGTAGTGAGAGAATTTGAGATACAGAAGATCAAAACCAGAAAGCTGGAGTCAATCACTTAAATCGCAGAGAAGCAGAGAAGGTAGCAGCCGCCGGAGGGATAGAGAGTTCCTAGGTCCCCAGAAGCTATTCAGTATGGAAGTACCAAAGCAAAGATTAGGTAAGGATCAAAGATGATGAACTACAAAGACAGGAGCTTGCCTCTTACTGAGGCACTTTCTTAATTAAGATAATGATGGGATCCACACATCCAGTTCCCACTACGTATTACAGCAGCAATTGCAAAAAATCAGCAACAATACTGGCATCAGTAAGAGCAATGACGAGAACAAGAGCCACCACCAACTGGCTAAGCTGAGGCTTGCTAATAGCTCTCCTAGAAATGGGCACATGTGGAAGCTCTACAGTAGAGAGCTAACTCTTCCCCACCCTCATTTCATGGTCCCCGAGAAAGTGATTATTATGTTGTATGTTTCCAAAAGCACCAGTACAGGGTAAAGTAAGGGGACCCTATTGACCATGAGCTCCAGCAGAAGAACCAGCCATCCTCCACATTGTCACTGGCTGTCTTTCCAAACGTGAATCTCTTCAAAGCCTGTAATGTTTAGAAGCCTACAGTGGCTCTTTGTTGACTATCAAATAAAGTCTAGATTCCTTAGTATGGCATCAAAACCCTTCACAATGTGACCTGAGCTTATTTCTTTTTTTGAGACCCGAGTCTCACTCTCTTGCCTGGGCTAGAGTGCCGTGGCATCAGCCTAGCTCACAGCAACCTCAAACTCCTGGGCTCAAGCGATCCTCCTGCCTCAGCCTCCCTGGTAGCTGGGATTACAGGCACGTGCCACCATGCCCGGCTAATTTTTTCTATTTTTAGTTGTTTGGTTAATTTCTTTCTATTTATAGTAGAGATGGGGTCTCGCTCTTGCTCAGGCTGGTCTCAAACTCCTGAGCTCAAGCAGTCCTTCCGCCTCGGCCTCCCAGAGTGCTAGGATTACAGGCGTGAACCACCGTGCCCGGCCCTGAGCTTATTTCTTGGTCTGATTTCTAGACACTTCCTTTATATATTATCTACACCTAAAACTTATTCATCATATCCAATGTAAACTCTGTATCCATTAAGCTATAATTCCTCCTTCCCCCTCCCCTCAGCCCCCAGTAACTTCTATTTTACCTTTTGTCGCCATAAATTTGCCTATTCTTGGTAACTGATGTGAGTAGAGTCACACAACATTTGTCCTTCTGTGTCTGGATTATTTCACTGACTCTAATGTTTTCAAGGTTCATCCATATTAAAGCATTTCACTCCTTTTCATGGCTGAATAATATTCCATTGTACATATATACCACATTTTGTTTATGCATTCGTCTGTCAATGGGCATTTGGATTGTTTCTATCTTTTGGCCATTGTAAATACTGTTGCTATGAACACCGGCATACAGACAACTGTTTGAGTCTTTGCTTCCAATTTCTTTTGCATGTATAGCTAAGAGTGGAATTGCTGGGTCATATGGTAGTTGTAAGTTTAAATTTTGAGGAACCATTATTTTCCACAATGACGACATCATTTTGCCAAAAATTTATGAGGGTTCCAATTTCTCCACCAACATTTGTTATCTTCTGTTTTTTTGACAGCAGCTATTCTAATGGGTGTGAGATAATGTCTCATGATTTTAATTTGCATTTCCCTAATGACTAATGATGTTGAGTAATCTTTTTCTGTGCTTATTGGCCATTTATATATCTTCTTTGGAGAAATGTCTATTCAAGTCCTTTGCTCATTTTTTAATTGTGTTGTGTTTTTGTTGAGTTTTAGTTCTTTTTATATTTTCTGGATGTTAATCCCTTGTCAGGTATATGATTTGTAAATATTTTCTCCCATTATGTAGGTTGTTGTGTTTTTGCCTTCTTGATAGCATCATCCTTTGATGCACAGAAGTTCTTAATTTTGATGAAGTCCAGTTTATCTGGTTTTTCTCTTGTTGCTTGTACTTTTGGTATCTATGATATCATTGCCAAATCCAATGTATTCCCCAATGTTTTCTTCTATTAGTTTCATAATTTTGGCTCTTAAGTTTTCAGTCTTTGATCCACTTTGAGGTAATTTTTGTATACGGTGTAAGGTAAAGGTCCAACTTTATTCTTTTGCATGTGGATATGCAGTTTTCCCAGCAGCGTTTGTTGAAAAGACTTCCCTTTCTCTATTGAATAGTCTTGGTACATTTTTTGAAAATTAATTGACCATATATGTGAGAATTTATTTCTGGACTTCCTATTCTATGCCATTGGTATCTATGTCTGTCCTTATGCCAGTACCACACTGTTTTAATTCCTGTCACTTTGTTATAAGTTTTGAAGTTGGCAAGTGTGAGTCCTCCAATTTTATTCTTCTTTTTTCAAGACTATTTTGGCTATTTGGGGTCCCTCGCAATTCCATATGAATTTGAGGGTTGGCTTTTCCATTTCTACACAAAAGGCTGTTGGAATTTCAATTGAGATTGCTTTGAATCTATAGCTTACTTTGGGTAGTACTGATATTTTAACAATGCTTATCCTCCTACTCATGAACATAGAATGACTTTCCATTTTTAGATATTCTTAATTTCTTTCAGCAATTCATTTTTGTTTTTAGCATATAAATCTTTCACCTGTTTGGTCAGATTTATTCCTAAGTATTTAATTCTTTTAGATGCTATTGTAAATTGAATTGTGTTCTCAATTTCTTTTTTGGATTGTTCATTGCTGGTGTATAGAAACACAACTGATTTTTCTGTGTTGATCTTACAATCTATAACTTTGCTAAATTCATTTATTAGCTCTAGTAGCTTTCTTGTGAATTCTTTGGGATTGTCTATACATAAGATCATGTCATCTGAAAATAGAGAAGTTTTATCTCTTCCTTTCCAATTTGATAACCTTTTACTTCTTTTTGTTGTCTAATAGCTCTACTAGAATTTCCAGAACAACGTTGAATAGCAGTGGTGAAAGCAGGTATTGGGCCTTAGAATCAGACGTCTATTGTTATAATGATTAATTAGGCATATTAAAAGCAGATTAGATAAACCCAGGACTTAAAATTCCTAGTTCTTCAGGCTTTTCTGAATTCCAAGTCTTCCCTTACCTTGACCCAAGGTTGTTCCCCTCCACTCTTTTTTTTTCTGGGGACTTGCTTCATTAGTACTTGTAAGTGTATTCAGATGCCCATAAACCAGGAAGACTGTAACAGACCAAATGAAATCCTTTGCTTCGACTTCTACACAGTTGAGATATTTTGGCTATGGAACTATAGGAAACAGTACTGGGAGGAAATAATTGACAGAAAACTAATGAAGAATAATAATGTCTACATTTCCTTTTATCCTCAAGACAGGGTTGGGGAGGGCATGAATTTGAAGCCTCCCTATTAATCTGGTTGCTCTTTTCATCTTTGGCTATGGAAAGTCTCCTTCTTGATCTTAGAATGGCCACCCAAATACGTGCTCCACACTATTCATTAATTTCATCTCCTCAAATACAGCTGCAATCCATTTTCTTTGAATTTTTCTTCCTTTCCTGCATTTGTTAGAATCAAACTTAGAATCCCTTGAGGCAAGAATCTTTTTATTCCACATATAAATCTTTTTGGTGGTTACATGTTGATATCAGAATTTAAAACACCTAATTTTATTTATAAAATTGGTTTTCACCTTTAACTGAAATATAATATAAAATATAATGGTATGTGTCACATGATATACATGACCTCACTTCATCTTTCAATGACCTTATTTTATAGATGAGGGTCGAAAAGACAAAGTGGCCTGGCTGGAATTTAAATCAAAGTTTTGCCAGTATCAAAAATCTCACGCTCTTTCCTTATAGTATCTGCTTCAAATTTGTATTGCAAGCAACTGGGATGTGAATCCAGTTGATTTAGATCCTTAACTACTCTAGTTTCAACATCATAAAAATCAAACTCAATGGCCAGCCAAGTATAAATTTATCAAACACATGCTACTGATAAGCTATTTCTTTAAAATAAGAAGAAAGTATATTAATAAGTGAATAGGACTCCATATTAAATTTGGCATAGATCCTCTAACTTAGGTTGTACCATAGAGGTTCTCAAATTTTCTTGATTCATGGTACCCCTAGGCCAAAAGAAACAGCTCACTCTCCTCTTTATTTAGTAGGTAGGTCCTGACAACTTAGTCAGTACCTATGTCCTAATATTTTATAAGAACTATTTGAAAAACTATTTGAAAAATATTTCATTTTTTTTTTTTTTTGAGACAGAGTCTCACTCTGCTGCCCAGGCTAGAGTGCCGTGTTGTCAGCCTAGCTCACAGCAACCTCAAACGCCTGGGCTCAAGCAATCCTTCTGCCTCAGCCTCCCGAGTAGCTGGGACTTAAGGCATGTGCCACCATGCCCGGCTAATTTTTTCTATATATTTTTAGTTGGCCAATTAATTTCTATTTTTTAGTAGAGACGGAGTCTTGCTCTTGCTCAGGCTGGTTTCGAACTCCTGACCTTGAGCGATCCGCCCGCCTCGGCCTCCCAGAGTTCTAGGATTACAGGCGTGAGCCACTGTGCCCGGCCGAAAAATATTTCATATTAAAATTACAATTACTTATTAATAGCAGCTGTGCATCTGTTGGGCACTGCACCACTTCTCAAACTTTGGAATATGATCACCATCTTCATTTCTCGTTCCACATTTATTTTCAGTTGATACTTGCTTTTTAGCACAGCAACTGCTGAAAATCCAGTCTTATAAAGACATGGTGTCATCAAAAAAAGTTGCACAATCTAATGTTGAAAACTGTGAACTATTTTGAGCTAGTATTTTGCCTGGCATCTGACAGATGTTGCTGTGTTTCCTTCAAAAATTTAAAATCTCCCAGGGCGCTCTAGTGAATTTACTGTAGCACCATGGGGTACCTAGGGGGCCAGGCAAACCTTTTTAAAAAATCTGCATATTCATGTTTTGTATATATTTAAGGTGTACAACATGATGTTTTGATATACATATATGTAGTGAAATGGTTACTACAGCCAAGCAAATTAACATGTCCATTATTTCACATGGTTACCTTTTTTGCAGTTGTTACAAGCCTCAAGAATATTTTTCCCCTTCCTTTTCTCTCCCCTCCTTTCTTACCTTCTTTCCTTTTTCTTCCTTCCTTCATTTTTCTGTGTTTGTTTTATGATGACAAAACCTCTTGAAGTTTTATTTGTAACTCTGATTCTCCCTCCATGACAGCTTACAATATACACTGCAATTTTCAACCTGTAGTGATGGCAATAGAAGTAGCATATGTTTTGACTGAATGACATATGGAAATCTGATGTTTAGACACGTTTTTCCAGCAACAAAGCAAAGTTTTCACCAAAGAATTCCTTACATTCTCAAATGGAAGGAAAGAAGGAAGGAAGGAAGGAAGGAAGGAAAGAAGGGAGGGAGGGACAAAATATCTGATTAATAAATCTTTATTTTAAAAGTTTATCAAGTGTCATGTACATTCTTGGAGCAGGAAGGGCTGGGCTCCCCCAGAACCCAGGCATTCACATGGTCAATCCTAGATGCGTATTTGTTGGCACAGGTCAAGTTTAGGTCAAAGACAGGACAAGGCAGCAGAAAAATTTTTAGTAGAGGAGTATACACTTTGCAGTTGGGCTGTGTTCAAGTCCTGCGTCTAAATTTAAAGGTTCTGTGCCTCTTACACAGGTTACTTAATCTTTTGAGTTTTAGATTTTCTTCTCAGTAAAATGGGAATAATGCCTATCTCAAAGTTGTTTCTTCAGGACTGCTTAACCTGTAAAGTGCACATCATAACATCTAGCTCATTTAAAGGCTAGACAGTTAATGTTTATCAATATTATTATTAAAATAGGTCTGACCCAGTGAAGGGAGACAGCAAAGTCTGCTGAAGAATATAAAGGTACAAAAAGAAAAAAATAGTGGGGAGAATGGCAGAGTTCATGGCAACTGCTGGTGGGGATGTAAATTGGTACAACCCTTCAGAAAACCATTTGGCAGTGTCTACTAAAGCTGAACATATGCAAATTCTATGCCCAGCAATTCCACTCCTAGACATATACTCGCCACATAAATAAATATTTAGATATGTGTACCAAAGTATGTTCATAGCAGCATCAATAATAGCCAAAAAATTGGAAACTTACATGTAGAATGGATAAATACAACGTGGTATATTCATACAATGGAATACCATCCAGCAATGAACATGAATGAATTACTGGTACACAAACCAACACAGATGCATCTCATGATCAATGTTGAGCAAAAGAAGGCAGACAGGAAATGGTGCATACTATGATTCCATTTATATAAAGTTAATAAATAGGCAAATCAATCCAGAGTGTTAGAAATAAGGATAGTGGTTACTTTTCAGGGGGCAGAATTAATTACTTTTCAGACAGGGAGGATGCATGGGGAGCCTCCTGGAGCTGGCTAAAATATATGTTTGCTTTTTGGAAATCCCTGTGATTTATGTACATATGTATGTTAACTTTAATAAAGAGTTTAACAAATAACCTGGCCAAACCATGGAAAAAAATCTCTTCATAGACTTCCTTCTTAGCAGAGGAGAGAGGGACATATTACGGAAAAAAAAAAAAAAAAAAAAGACTTTGGTATTAAGGTGAAAGTGTCAGAAGGAAACACAACAACTATGTTTACAACCTGCAAGCCAAGCATCCTATTATGGCTGACTCTTTGTATGACTCAGGTTATGCTATGCCAACAACCTTCAACACAACACAAGCACATTTCTTGCTCATCAGTGCATGTCAAGCACACGTTGGTGGGGGGCTCTGCTCATCGCACTAACTCAGGGACCCAGGCTGTGGGAGGCTTCATTCCGACATGTGGGTTCATGATCACCACAGCAGTGGGAAGAGCACACGGTGAACTGAAAATCTAAACATGTCTGCCCTAAAGAAAGACAGAACCCTTCCACTCACATTTCATCGGCTAAAGCAAGCCACGTGGGCATGCCTAACTTCAAAGGGGCAGGAGAAGTACAGGTGCACTATGGGCCTAGGGGCCACGGAAGCAGATGGGCTGGAAGGTAACAGCTCTACTGATGACCACACTTGCTCCTGTGGCTCCCAGGCTCAGTCCCGTTCAGAGTCCTGCGCAGAAGAGAATTGTTTTTGACGCCCACCATATCCTTCTTTTCTCCCTCTCTCTAGCAGGAGCTCCTGGAAAAAAGAAAGCTGGATTTCTAGACCACTGCCACCCCCTCATCAATTGGTCACCATATGGTGACTGGCATCACATAGGGTCCAGTCCCTCCTGCAGGGCAGTGGCTTTGGTCCCTTTCTGGACCAAAGAGCAGAGTGGAGCTGCAGCCTAAGAGAGGGCAAGTGCCAGTCGTGGCAAGGAGTGGAAAAAATCCCGTGCAGCTGAAACAGTCCTTAAAGAGCCAGGCCCCGGCGGGTGATGGGGGCAGCAGGGCTTCAGGTGGTCGAGTGGATCATTCTCTTACAGGAAGAAAAATGTAAGAAGGAGAGTGGAGGAGAGGAAAACACAGAGCTAGAAGGGAGGAAACAAACAGATGAAGGGGTGAGAGGAAGAGTGGAGAAAGAGAAACGGGAAGTAGGAAAAAACCCTTTCTGTCTTCAATCAGTTATGCGTGTAAAGCTGTCCTTAAGTCCTATCTAGCCTGACTCCAGGCTTTGGATGGCATTTTTACCTCTGCTAGGGTTTTGTTAAATAAGTATCACACTGGAACCCACTCTGTTTATTAACAAAGAAATGACAGCATATAGCTCGAGAAAGGAGGGACACGGCAGGCACCTGTCGTCTTCTCCCTGCTCCTGCTGAGAAGCAGGGGTGCTCCCGAGTGCATGGTCACCCACAGGGCTCAAAGTGGCCTGGGGAACATCTTTGCATTTCAAATGTAAGTACTTCTTAGGAGCACACACCACGTTCAGGAGAAAGGTACTAGCACTAAAGTGTATATATTTTTTAGATCACCAACTGATGACATAATTAAATTTTAATTTAGATTCCTTAAACAACACGTAAAAGGCTGAAACATCTCTTCTGAGATCAAAGGAAGAGCTAAACGGATGGGGGAGGTGTTTCAAGATGAAAAAAAAATCCTCTGGTAACCACCAGGCACCTGATTTCCCTGTGCCTATACAATCCAAATAGCTTATTTTAATTCTGATAAACAAAGGACTTGCTTATTATACCAGTTCTTTTTTTGTGTGTGAAAGAAATCACTTCACTTAGTAAGGACCAATGGTGTCAGGTAGAAATAAAAACATTTGATCTAACTAATCAAAAATGTCAGAAATGGGGCACAGTTGGTTTTAGACAAGTCCAGTTTTCCAAAGTTTGTGGGTGTTGCAGAAGTGGGTGATTCCTCTTATTTCACAAAAGGTTGCCAGGCGTCTGTTAATTGGAAGACTCTCACTGCACATTTCAAAAGCATTCAAGTTCCCAAAATAGGTTTCCATATAAACTTTCCAGGAACACATCTGCTGTGAAAAATAAGATGTTTGTAGCACTGGGACTCCAAACAAACCATGAAGAGGAAGATATACTTAAAAATGTTTATTAAAGATTGAAAATTCTCCCACATAAGGAAAAGATGACCAGAGCCACTGTACAATTGGTTCTGACTTGAAGATTGGAGAGTTTTTGTTTTTTCTAATGCTACCACTTGCATTTCTTGCTAAAAATAAACCAAAGAGAGTTTGACTTGAAAGATATGTTATGGTAGCTGTGATTGGGTTTTAGGTCAAATAACCAATGGGCCCAACTCAATGAGAGACGGGGGAGCTGCATTAAAGAGCGTGGCTGAAGAGCGGGCAATGGGACCAATATGAATTATTGCCCACTGAGAACTGATGCAGTCGCCCTCTTGTTCATTGAACATTTCAATTAGAAATTTATTCTTCTTCACAGATGCTTCATTTAGTTGTGTTCCAGTTATAGATCTTGACCAAAAAAGTGAGAAGGAGAGCAAACAGAGCCACACCCAGAGACATCCTCACTGCCCAGTCCTGGCACAGCCTCTGCATCTGCGGCGCCATCCTGGAACTCACTGAGTCACGTGGAGCTGCAGCAGGGGTGTTGGGCAGTGGGCTCTGGTGATTCCCAAGCCGATTTCGGAATTCCTATAAAGGCAGAAACAAAGAAGAAAAAACGATTTTAAGATGCAGAGAAAGCCCTGTTGTGATATCAATCAAGTCAATTTGTTCCTGGAAGGTGCTACCATTTACTTACTCCTTCAACGAAGGCACATTTCAATACCCACCCTGGGCCAGGTGGCCCCCAGGTAGATATGAATAAGTCACAGTTCTTTCCTTGAAGGACCAGGCCAAGTTCATGATTGTACAGACTACAGATGAATCATATGAGAGAGATGGACAGTGTTTATGGAGAACCAAGGCAGAATTCATGAAGGGTAGAATTTGTGTAGAGTTATATCACATGTATTTAACTTTCAGAGATGTAACCATATTTTCTCAGGAACAGAAGAATGGCAGAAAAAACCCTAGAAGCCATTTTATTCAGCAAACACATCCCGAGGCCAGAGATTCCCAGCTGGTCCGCTGCTGCAGGAGGGATTGGAGGGGTCCGAGACACAAGAGGGACCCACCCACCACGCAGTCCCCTCCATGTTCCCTGGCGTGCCACACAAATACCCTCATTGTCTCCGAATGCCAGACATGGAAAAGGTTGCAAAACCCTGCTTGGAGAACATGTGAGGAGCTTGGGGACCGACGGCCCTGCTTTTTAGGTGGTCTCTGTTCAGAGGCTTCTTAGCTAGTGTCCACAGAAGCGCAGAGACGAGCACCTGGCTATTCTCTGGGGAGCAGGGGATGCAGTTCTAGTGTTTCGAAGCACAGTTTGATTCCACTATATGAGATTTTCACCTTACGTACCTGCTTTAGAATCGGTGCCTCCCACATAACACGGACTCCCCCACTGAAACCTGAATGGCATTTTGAGAGATGGAGTAAGGGTAGGGAAGGAGCAGATGAGAAACACTGGATGGGAGGAACAGTGAGGAGGGGCCCCCAGAGGCAGTGCAGTACAGAGCATGTCTCTGGGAGAACAAGAGACCCATGGACGCACAAAATGTTGTGGAAAACCATTTCACTTTGCTTAGTCTTCCCTTTCAAGCTCTCGACAATCTCCTGGTGTACCTTCGGCTGCTGAGGGGGAAGCCGTATCTTACTGTGCACAGCAGAGGCACAGGGACAGTGCTGTACAGAAGGTAACGCTAACAGGAGCGTGTGGGGTGGGCTGAGGGGACAGAGAAGAATGGGCGGAGAATCCAGTGGTGAGTTGTGGTCATAGATGACATGGGAGATAATGAGCACCTACATCAGGACGATGGCAGAAGGGATGGAAAGGAGGGAATCACAGACTTTTGCTGTAGGGTCAGCAGGGTTGTCAATTAAGTGGGTAATGAAAGGTACAAAGAATAGGAATGGGGAAATGAAAACAACCTTTAAGACTCAGTTTCCATGGGCTAATATTTGCATGTGATTGATGTGGGAACAATTCTGGCTTTGATTATAGGAGACTAATTGCAAAATTAATAAAGCCATTAGCCACAAGGATAAATCTCTCAACTCCAATGACAGCCAAACCATTATTTACTTTTGCATTCCTCAGGTATCTGGGCTGATACCCTGCTGGTCTCCCTACACTCTGAGTCCTTAATAGGGAGGCACACAGCTGGACAGAGTGGAGCCATCTTTCCCACAGTGGGAGGAGGCAATGGCAGGAGCTCAGTGGAGCACTCAAACCTACTCAGGAGACAGCTCTCTTATGGAACTGGCTTTTTGTGCAATATTTTGGAGCTGGGAATATGTTGACAAGCTTCCATTTTGATTAAAAATGAGACCTCAGGGTCTCAAGGACAGAACTCATACATATGTGGCAACCTTAAGAAAGAATGCAGAGTTCTCCTTTGCTGAAATGATAGAAGCTATGTGAGTTCCTGAAAATTAGCAAGGCTGCCTAATTCATCTCTAAACTCGTGGACCCTAACTTGGCTGCAGGTACAGAACAGATACTCAGGAAGTATTTAGGAATGAATGAATGAGCAACTGATTCGAATGAATATGAGGGTGTATATTCCAACGAGATGTGTAACCATCAAGAACATGCCCATCTATGTCTCTGGTAACCAATGTATCCTGTGATGTATTCAGGACACCCTTCTAACATGAGTCATGGATTGTTGCCTCTAGCAATTAGACCATCACTTCCTAAGTTTGGTTTTATAAGACTGGAACTTAATTTCTCCTAAGACTGAGTTCTTTAACCTTTTTGAGTCACAGATGGTTTGTTTCTTTGGGTTTTTTTTTTTTTTTTGTGACAGAGTCTTGCTCTGTCATCCCAGCTAGAGTGCAAAGGCATCATCATAGCAACCCCAAATTCCTTGGCTTGAGTGATCCTTCTGCCTCTGCCTTCCAAGCAGCTGGGACTACAGGCATGTACCATCATGCCCAGCTAATTTTTCTATTTTTTTGTAGAGATGGGGTCTCATTATGTTGCCCAGGCTGGTCTTGAACTCCTAGCCTCAAGTGATTCTCCTGCCTCAGCCTCCAAGAGTGCTAGGATTACAGGCAGTGAGCCACTGTGCCCAGCTCACAGATGGTTTTGAGATGCCAATGAAGACTATAGACTCTTCATTAAAAACGTGGAGGCCCCATGTACATATGCACACAGCCACACTCACGCTCTGTATGTTACTTCAGGAAGTTCACAGACACCCTCACCCAGGAATGGATATAGATTTTGTGGGCCTAGAAGCCTTCTCTTTAAGAAAAAAATATGAATATAAAATTAGGTACAGGGTCTTGGAAAGGGTCCCTCAAAGTGAGAGGCCCTGAAACTTTGGCTCCACCAGCTTCAGGGAAAATCCATCCTGCCTCTAAGCCCCAGTTCAAAATGCTTGACCTTGCTTTTGTACCTGAAATTCAAGAAGCTGCTGCTCTGTGATTAGTGGTGCCAAGCCAGGGACAAGCTGACCCAGGCAGGACTGGGTGAGTCTTAAAGCCTTAATTAAGCATTTGGTTGGGTTTATAATACATTCTGCTTCATACAGCTGCAGTATAGGCAATGTACCTATGCTCTTGTCCTGAAAGAAATCCCTTAAATTTCTGATAACCATTTCATAAAATTTCTTTCTCTTTCTCCTTCCAACTCATTTTTCATAAAATTTTGCTCAAAATATAACAGTTACCTGTTAAACTAGCAGAGTGGATTACCTGTGGTCGAGTTCAACTTAGTCATTCTTCCTTGAGAATTATTTTTTTTTCACCCCTTAAACATTGAACATGTTTAAACATAACTGTCCCATCAAAAGTATTTTGGTGCTGAGACTCCCTCCTACTCCTAGTGGACAAGTTCATACCCCTGAATCACCTGGAAAAGCAGAAGCATACACATGCAGCCACAAAAAGCCCACCTGACCTGCCACTGTCTTGAAGATGGAAGCTTGGCAACAGATCAGGAGAGGGAAAATGTAGCCTGTCTCTACTGCACTACACTTCTTTATTATATTGACCTTTTACCAAATCAAGATCTTGTTTAAAGGATTTTGATGATGCTAATTTTAAACAGAAGATTGAAAAAAATGTTTCTCATATGACAGACTAATCAGTAGCCAGCTAGCTTTGTACACTTCAGTTGTCACTACCACTGTGATACTAAAGGAAAAGTAATTTAGAAATACGGGAAATACAAGGTCTTTCTCATGAAGTCCAAGATGGTCAAGCATGTAAATGTACACTGTGGCAGATTTCCACACAGTTAGAACCAGGGTTCATGAACAGAAAATAATGTAGCATTTCTATAATGTAATAAAAATTGCTTACAGGTGAAGTGATTACAGACAGCAAATAGAAAGATAAAAGTTGACACACACAAAACATTCACCAAGCAATGCATATAATTGACTTTAGAGGAAAACTTACTATGGTCAATAGTTATGGGAAGTAAACAGAAGGCTTAACCCTCCCTAAACCTTTTACACATTATTGAGGTTACTAATTCCTGAAATTCAAGACGCATTTGCATCTCTCAAAGTATAATACACCAAATTTGAGAAATGTTACTGCTTATTAAAACAAACTGAACGTCAACTCTGAGACTTGATACAATTTTTAAGAACTTGAATTCCACTCAGAAATGCCTTTTTCTAAACAGAAATTTGAAACAAGGCAGGATATGACCTTTGTTCAATCAGAAAGATCCATGTGTTTATCTAGTTACAAGAGACTAAGGTGCACACTGAGAATTCCCATCATGCACTCTGTGTTAACTTTGATTAACATGGGTTTTTCCTCCCTTGTAAATCTCACTGCTCCCTTGATTAATTTCTAAACCTACTTACTTGCTAACTCTTAAACATACTCTACTAATTTCTAAAAGTATAGATTATCAAATCCTATCAAAGTAATAAATCTGTTAAAGCAGAACCAAGGATGTGCACTAAAATTTAAAAAAAACACAAAAACTTTTATGTTCAGAAACTTTAGAGATCAGATTTCAATCACTTAAAGATAAAGACAGTTGGGAAGGTAACAACAGTCTATCTCTAACTGTTTCCTCCTCCTCTAGCAGTTATGTGTGTAATGTTGGGGAACAGAAAGAGATGCTTTTAACATGAGCACATCTAACACCACAAGGCAGAGACAGGACTTGGTTTTAGGGACAGTTAAGGGCTCCAGCTCTGGGCTCCAAATCCCAGCTCCATCTGAAGATTATTAGGCAAATTATTCATCCTCTTTTTGCTTCCATTTCTTCACCAGCAAAAAGGAGGTACTGTTTTTATTTGTGCATCATAGAGTTGTTATGAGGATTAAATGAAATATATACATAAATGTACACACACACACATATATAAAGTGTCTTGAACATTCAAAACTCATGGTACTTTGTGGTTCTAAAGAAAAATGCAAATAGCCTCAGATGTTGTAAAATTACAAGGTCACTATTGTACTTTTTTCTCAGATGTGATTAGTCGGCCCTCGCTGTTTTGTTCCCCATGCATATCACCAGGAGATGCACACCACAGTGAATGAGCACGGGTTTTGAATTCTGGCATACTGGAAACTGAATCTGAGTTCAGACAGCCATGTGATCTTAGGCAGGTGGTTTGAGCTCTCCAAGCCTCTTCTGAGAAGTAAGAATGCCAACATCTACCTTAAGATGTTGTTGAAAGGGTTAGAAATAATGTGCCCAGAGCCAGGCAGAATGCCCGTAATCTAGAAGGTTCAGGACAAACGGCTGTTATTATGGTTACATCACAGGAGTGTGGTTTGGAAAATGGAGAAGTACCACAAACTTAGGGTATTAAATAACACAAATTTATTCTCTTACATTTCTGGAGGTCAGAAGTTCTAAATCAATGTGTTGGCAGGGCTGTACTTCTTTTGGAGGCTCTAGGAAAGAATCTGTTTCCTTGTCCTTTCCAGCTTCTAGAGTTTGCCCACATCCACTGGCTTGTGGCCCTTTCCTCCCTTTTCAAAGCCTGTAGCATAGGGTCTTTTTTTTTTTTATATAAGGACCTTTATGATTGACATTGGACCCACTTACATAATTCAGACTAACTTCCTCATAATTCAGAATCACATCTGCAAAGTACCTTTTGCCATGCAAGGTAACATAGTTGGAGGTTCTGGCCATTACGACGTGGACATCTTTGGGGGTGGGGAGCATTACTGTGCCTCCCACTCATGGCATATTTGAGATCCCAAGCTCTCATCCCACCATAAAGTGTACTCAGTTCAGGTAGAGCTGTTCCTCTGCATTCTATGTTCATATCTTCATATAGTCGCAAGTATCCTTTTCTTAGGAGCTAGATGGGCTCAGGCTGCCAATGGAAGGCAGTCATGCTGTTTGGAGCCCTCTCTTGCAGTTCCTCCTCCTCCTCCTCAAAAATATTGACAAACTGTAATACAGAGTATGGCTGCAGAACTAGAAGCATAAGGATCCAGCAAGGAAGGTAGAGGACAGGCTCTGTGTGAAAATACTAAGTAGAAGAAATATTTATAGGACACTCACCATGTGCCTAGCAGGGCTCTAAGTACTTAATAAGCATTCTCTCCTTTAATCCTCCAAACTGCTCAATGGAGTAGCTAATATGAGTTAATCCTGCCTTTAAGTCACTCACCCAACTTTCAGATGGCAGGTGGAAATGGTGAGGCAGATGAGAGGCTTGGCTTTAGTCATACTAAGCACAGCCCCATTGTAACATATCAGAGATATAGTTATAGTCCAATATAAATAAATGAGAAAAAAATAAGGTACTGCATAATCATTAAAATGACTATCAGTATCAAGATTCCCACCTAATAGATTTTATCCATTTTACTTGCTACTGCATCTCCTGGAGGTAATGGTGTTATTTTGTCTTCTTACAGAAGGCCATTCTAGGAAAGTCAGCCTCAAGTTATGCAGGGACATTTCATGCTACCTGTCTTGCAGTTCTGAGCCATGCTGAGACTTTGTCAATGTGACCTGTAGACGGCACATGGTGAGTTTGCTCTGCGCGCGCGCACACACACACACACACACACACACATGCACGCACACGCACACAGGCACACGTACTTGATGCGCTCACATTAGAACACGTTGCGAAATGTGTTTTAATGAGGAACAGTTGGTCTGGTTCTGCTCAAATAAAAGATATCCCTGTAAGAGAGTTGCCACCTGTCTTCCCATCTTGCAGTGCAGCTTCTAAATGAGTTCTTCTGTCCCTGACACCTGCAGGTGTTGCCAGGGCCCCGTAATCGCATTCCACGTGCCAACTCCCTTCCTCAAATTGACAAGACAACCCTGTCTCTGTGCTTCATGTCATTACCAGATACCAGGACGTACAAGGGATGAAGGGGACCAAGCTATCTTTCTCCATTATTCTTCCAGACATTCCCCAAATTGGGAGCATTTTATTATCATATAACTAGGAGTGCCAGAGTACCCAATTATCTCTAAAACAAAAATGTTAGTATTTTCTAGTTCTCGAAGTCCACGTTAAAAAAACTGTTATACGCATAGTCCATCAGCATTATAAGTACACTGGAATTGTAATAGGATATACACATTGAAGTTGGAATTAATTATGCCTTTCCATTTATTTTGGAAAGACATACACATCTTAAGATCTCTGTCACACACTCACACGATGACAGCACAGTATTGCTAGCTTTTCTGTATCACTTCAGGGAATGAGCAATTCTACCTCAGACTTTATTCATAAGAAATTGTTCCCTCATCCCCTTCCCCCAAAAGTGTACTTGTTATCAGGTCATTAAAATTGCAAAGAAAAAATTTTAAACTTGAGCATACACACAAAAAAACACTCTAATCTTAATATCATGGATGGGTTTTTATCTTATTTTGGTGATAGCAAAGTAAACACAGGGCTTTGCTAATAAGGCTGAACATAAATTATTAAACTATCCACTGTATGATCAAATGCATTTCTGATTATATTCTGAATAATTTTGCCTTGACATCCACCAAAGGAATAGATCTGATGTGCCCCTGCATGGTCTCAATGATCCCTCTCTTCCAGAATGCCCAACCCTAGGACTTGCACTGAGGCAAATAAAAGAAAGAGATGATCATCTCAAAACCCAAAGCTCAGAATCTGCCCATCACCTAGTTATTACTTTCTGTAAGACTTCATTTCATCTGACTCAAGAGATGTGAAAACAACTCTTAAGCTCTGAACTTATTTTAATGGCTTCAAAACGTTTCTTAAGTGTAAATTTTTCTCATGGCTCAGAGGCACTGTTAGAGCTTGAAGTGCAAGCTAACAGGGATAAAGAAAAAAACGTCTGATAGCTCATGTCTCAAGAAAAATTAGACTTTAGAACAGACTTTTTTTCCCCACTGAGCCCGAGCATATGGGCTATGCAGAAAACCTACAGAAACCAAATATGTGACCAATGTAAGGAAATGCTCTTAAAACATACATTATGCAGTACAGTATACTATCAGAAAAGAATCTCAAAATCTCCTGATTTTGAAAAGTTTGCTTTGATTACAAAATTATAAGATATTTCTACAATTATATTTTAATCCCTTAAACATAAACTTAAGGAAGCACCTCCAAAACTCAGCATCCCTGGAGAAATTGCTGTGTCTGTTCCTGGTAATAAGGAATGAACAAAGGTGTCTCCTCAGTCACTGTAATGCCTTCTCAACACTCCGCTGTGGGCTTCTTTCTGAATACTTTCATTTTTAACCTTCTTCATCTTTCTTTAGCTTAACACCAAACATCCATTCAAATGAGCTTACATTTTCCTAATTTTACGCCTGTTACATTCACAAAAACAAGGGAAGGGCGTAGGGCGGAAGAATCAAATATAGAATTAATAACAGCATAAAAACTTTTGCCAACAGTGATGCACTATCATTTGCTTACACAGAACTTCTCCAGTTCCACAAAAAATGAGTGGCGGTAACCTTTGCTAAAAAGGTACGTCATCAGAGGTCTGGCATCTTAGCTGGAGATACCTTCATTTTTACTGCTTCCTCGTTGTTAAATATTTTTAATCAAAGAAAAGGCACACAGAGAAGGTTCTCTTACTAACTACACTTAAGGAAAACCCAAGTTATTTATCTACTGGATCAAAGTTTTGAAATTACTATAGGAACTTGTCGTGTAAGTCTCTTGCTAACTAAACATTAGCTACATATGTATGAACAAATACACATGTGTACACGCATGCACACATACACGCACACGCACAGAGCAGGCCTAGACATAAAGAAGGACCCAAGAGGCACACTTAGAAATATGAAGGGTGCAACCACAGCGTTCATGCAGAAATCTGAATTCCTCTATTCTGAAGAGGTGACTGGAGATAAGCATCAGTACAAACGAAAGCTGCTCCACGGCTCTGGCAAAGCTGAAGAAATGAAAAGTGAATTGGGTCAAGATGCTTTAGTGATGATGAAGTCCTTTCAATGATCTCTTAAACCACAACCGAAACCATTCTCATTCCATGGAGTGCACACAGGAAGCAGTGAACTAGGATGTTGACTAACATAACAATTGGGTGTATTCAACTTAATCTTCAAGTTACCAATTCAACTCAAAATAATTGTTCCGAAGGGTTTCCTTCCAACTAAGTAACTATGAGAGTGTGTTGGCAGATATTTGGTTTATATTTTAAATGAAAAAGAAGCCACGTGTGATGTTAACTGTTATTACAATGCAACCCTCTCATCCTGTTCTAAGTATCCTTTTCAATGACACTGGAAATATGGTTTTAGCATCATTGAGCTCCATGAACTGCATAAAATGAATAAAGGAGATGGCAGGTACTTTATTCTGTCTTAAGGAGTCTCATAATGATAAGCTAACACATAAAATGTTTCCTACAGATCACCATGATGGTTATTCAGCTTGGAAAATGCAGAAAAATTAGTTAGGAAACACTACTTGGTATATACAGTTGGCCCTCCATATCTGTCGGTTCCACACCCATAGATTCGACCAAGCACTGATTGAAAATACTTGGAAATAAAAATTCCACAAAGTTCCGAAAAGCAAAACTTGAATTTGTCACATGCTGAGTACTTTATTGAATCCACATGAATGAAGTGATATATAGGCACTGTATTAGGTGTTATAGTATAAGTAATCTAGTGATGATTTAAAGTATATGAGAGGGCGTGTGTAGGTGATATGCAAATACTGCACCATTTTATATAAGGGACTTGAGCATCTGCAGATTCTAGCATCCACAGAGGGTCTCCTGGAACCAATCCCCCACGAATACCGCCCTCATATTAAGAGTAAGAGAAAGTCAGTGACTCAAAGACAATGAAAAGTGGGGACTTAAAAACACTATCACAACATATTTATTTTAGGTAACTGTCCTTTATAAATGCTGTTGCTGCTTACAAATACTTTATGCCCCAAGACCAATGACCAAGTTCTCTTCTCATGGTATATATGTGATTGGGGCAAAATATCTGTGCCCAAGGACAAAATACTATTAGTATCTTGATTAACTAGGCCCCAAATAAATCTTCACTGACTATCACCTTGCCACTAATCCTGTAACACATATTCATTGTTCACTTACTATGTGCCAGGCAGTGTTGGCTGCTTTCCATGCATTATCTCACTTCACTGTCAAACCCACCCAATCAAATGGATGTATTATTCCCAATTTATAGGTGAGAAAGTATATCTAGAGAGGGTAAGTGATCAGACAAGGGTCACACAGTTAGTAAGGGATAGAGCCAAATTTCCAAACTCACATTCCCACCCCAAAGTTCATGTGCTTGAGGGTACTCTATTCTTTTAAATAGATGCTTTCAAGAAGGAAGCCCTGGGATCCAGGAACCTGTGGAAGGAAAATGCTGATCTTGATAAAGTCAGGAATGATTGTTTGCTTTTATTGTCCTTTGAATCTCTCTCTGAAGAGGTGGCAAATGTGAAAGGTACAGCATCCTAATTTAATAAGTTGACTTCCTACCAGATAACTATCCCAGATAAACGACTTGACATATGGATTGAATATTTCTGGTTCTCAGTAATTTTATAGAATTGCATTTGGGAGATAGAAAGGAGAAAATTTGTTTCTCCAAAGTCCTTTAAATTTAGAACATTGCAAACTATGTTAGAAAACAAACATACTCTATTTTGTAAAGTGTATTCCATTTTATTTATTTAAAAATAATGATCTATTATTTTAGGCATAACATAAAGTCAATACTCTGAGTGTGACAGAAGAAACAGGCTGTCACTTTCATCACTGGAAAGGAGGAAAGGAGACTAAAATTTATGGTCAGAAGCAAATCCTGCTCTAAAGTACTCATCCTTAAAATTCCCACGAAAAGAATTTAAATTTGCAAGATTATCATCAGTTTAAAAATGGGCTTTTGCAATCTGCTTATCAAGATGTCAAATGACTTCAAAGAGCAGGTTGAGTGGCTTGCCTGTGATGTTTTTTTTAACCCTCGAAGAATATATTAATGTCCTTAGTCAAAGTAATAGAAGATTTCAAGTTATTATGTAGGTTCCCTGCTTCTCAACTTCCCAGCCTTTGGTGTAGAGCTCATCCACTCCACCCTGCATATTACTGAAAGCCAAGTTCATTTGACAAATATGTGCTGAGGCAAGGTGCCGGTGTTGAGCAGACCAGTGGGGGGAGGGGTGGGCTGCTCTTATGGGCTTTCCCTCACATAAAAGACTTCTACTATATTTATGCTCATGCTCAAAAACTTTCCCACATGTATGGTAGATATTCTGGTATTCACCCATATCTACTCCTTTGTATTTATACAGGAATATGTATTTTCCAGACTCTTGAATTTAGGTGAGGCCACATGAATGGTTCTGGGCAATGGATATGACTAGAAATACCATGTGCCACTCCTGTGCTGATGCAGTGAAAAGCCTGGTTTGACAGTAATTCTCTTTCTTTGCCATGGAGACATGCAGTCAACCTGGGTCCCTGAGTGACTCTGTGGAACAGATAATCCCTCACTTTAAACTACCCACTAAATGGTATTAGACACTTAGTGTGAGCAGGAAACAGACCTTTGTTGTGTTAAGCCTGAGATTTCAGGGTTAATTTGTTACCAAAGCACAGCCTAACTTATCTGGGACTGAGACATGTGCTTTGTCTAATGTGTTAGGTAAACACCCTATTTAACTTGAGAATCCAGAGGTCCCACTCTTAATACTAAATGTTATTTACTCTGCCTTACAACTGCCCACACTGCTTATGGATGCCCAAATAAAGCCAGATTTATTCTGTGCATTCTGTCACTTGAGTTTCACAAGAAATTTCCTTCTTCACTTGCCTTATTAAGTCTTTCTCACTTTGGAAGTCCAGTTGTAATCCCACCACATACATCTACGAAACCCTCTGTAGTGGAAATTGTTTGAATGCTCTTTCCACACTGACAGTTCCCACTAATACAGATTCCAAAAACCATCTCCAACCTCTCTGTCCCCAGGGTGCAAGCACTAGACCCAGGTTCCACAACCAGGGGTAACATGTGAGACAGTGACTGGGAAGTAAGCTTCATGAGGAAGCCCAGACAGGGCATGGGGCAGAGTCGATACCTCTTAACAGCAGCTCCTACATGGTTCTGGAAAACTCAGCCAAGATTATTCCCCGGCCCTTTCAACAATTCTGTGAACCATCTTGTATTCCTTTATAAACCCCTTCCTGTTTAAACTAACTCAACTGCTTCCTGTTGTGTGCAAAGAACCCTGACCCACACACTCCTTGATACTCCAGTCTTTAGAGATCTCCTGTCTTCCAACCCGTTATGATCTGATGCCATCCAGCTTAGTACTTGATACATTACAGATTTTGTTTCATAGGCACATATTGTCTCAGTTCTCTTGCACTGCTATAATGAAATGCCATAAACTGGGTAGTTATTAAAAAACAGAAATTTCTCACAGTTCTGGAGGCTGGCAAGTGCCAGCAGATTTGGTGTCTGATGAAGGCTTTCTGGTTTGCAGATAGTGCTTTCTTGCCGTGTCCTCACATGGCGGAAGGGGCAAGGCAGCTCTCTGGGGCCTCTTTTATAAAGGTACTAATCCCAATCATGAGGGCTCTATTCTCCTGGCCTAACCACCTCCCAAAGGTCCCGCCTCCTAACACCATCACATTGGAGATTGGATTTCAACATATGAATTTCGGGGAGACAAACATCCAGACCATAGTACATTATCTTCTCTTCCCAACTAGATTTTCTCTCCTTGAGGGCAGGATTACATCTTAGACATCTGTAACCCAAGGGGTGCTTGGCACAGTGCCAGATCTAGTTTAGGAATTCATAGGATAACCACATAATTTATCATCCAAACTAGGATATTTTGGGGAGTGGGGAAAAAAGGCACTATTGTTAATGATATCAGAACAACAGATATAAACTAGGACTGTCCCAGACAAACTGAGACATAGGGCTATACTGATAATTTTTGACTGAGTAATAAGGTAAAGACACAAAGAGAAATGGTGTAGTTCAAACGAGCATACTGAAGAGCAGTTCTGGACTCCTGGGTTCAAACCATCCCAGGAGATGATATTCTCCTGGAGTCTCCTTGGGCGCAGCCTGCAGGGATAGGAGGCCAACCTTAGATGGTCTTTCAGGTTCAGCTGCTGCTGAATACAGCTTGGGTTCTCATAAGGAGGCTTTTTCCACTCACTGCTTTCATGATGAAGAATATCTCTTGCTCTTCTGAGATTTTGTTTCAGATTTGGTAAAAATCATCCATAACACTTGAAGCACAGGAGTAACTGTCACACAGGGCAGCTAGTGTACTTACATAAGACCACGTCCCTCCCCCCGTGCCTGCCCCCAAAGGCCACAATGAAAGAGCAGTATTACCAGAACAGCCAGACCAAAATCTCATCAAAGATGAAAACCACACTCATTGTTTCTATCTCCAGTATTTATTCCAGTGCCTAGATAATATTATGTTCAATACATGCTGAAACATATCGTAAGACGCCAGCCATTGCCTGCATGTTGTACACGTGAATGATTCAAGCTCAGAGGCCTCACTCTTGCCTCTTGCCCTTCGCCTTCCCTGCTGTGGGAGTCTGCCTGTCGCTTTATCTCATGCTCAGTGCCCCTCCTGCCTCCTACCCCCAAGGTGGGCAAAGGAAGTAGGGAAAATGCCTGCCCAATCTCATCCTATAATGCCTCTTCATGGGTGTGCACAGCAGTGTAAACACCACTTTAGGGTGTTCTAGCAGCCCTAGGCCAGGCTAGAATAACAAACTAAGGTAATACAAGTAAAAAGCCTCAATACTAAGCATATAGTAGAGGCTCACTAAATGGTAGCTAGCATTACGATCAAAGCACAGTTTCTTGGGGAATAACTGATGCATGCAATTCCCCTCACTATGCCCCGGCTACAACCCTCAGGAGGAGGAAAATTATCATCAGTGGTTGCACGATTAGTGATGCAAGTGAAATGAAAGCTAATTGTTCAGCATCAGCTCACTCTGATGGTACTTTGGATGGTACTCAAATTGGTACACAAAAGGCACTGTAAACATACTAAACACAGTTTGAACTGACATAATCTCACTAGTTCAGCGGCAATGTCCAATAAAATACAACCCAGCAGCACAGAATAAAAGCTATGTATCCAGACTGTGGAATTCAAGTATCCTAACCGGTCTTCAAAAGAAGCTAATGCAATGCGATACGAAAGAAAGAAATGCATCAAATATTAAATGCACTATTGTTTTAATTGTGACACTGATTTGAAATATGGGCAATGAAAAATTCAGTCTTACATAAACTTTAACAAGAAATAAGGCACTAGAAAACCTGCTTTGGTTGGGTGCCAATATCTTAAGGTGGGGGTGTAGAGGGAAAAATAGGAAGAAACACACCCTCATTTGCTTCTAGCATGGTTAGCTGATCTGTTTGAAATTAGATCCACTTTCAACTGTTTTAACTTAATTATTAAGCCATTTCTTAACCTCATGAATGCAGTTTTCATGTGCTTTCAAATCTGGCCCTGAACTAATAGACCCTTTCACTTCAGTGGTTCTGGAAATGAATGTTAGATGGAGAGGAAAGCATTTTAGTGGTGTTTTTCCAAGGGTCAAAGCTCTGCAAATATAGTATAGTTTGTACATAAAACTCAGTACACCTGAATATCCTGCTGGCCCTTTGTCTGGTAATGAGGCAAACCATGCTACCCTTGAAAACTTCTGTTTCCTTCCCAAGAGCAGTGGGCTGTGTTGGTTCTGAGCTATCTAACCGCTCAAGTGAATCCATTAATAGGATCAAAGTCCCAAGAGATGAGAAACAGGTGGCAGCCAGGCACCCTGGGGCAGCCTTCCCTTAACTTGTCAGAAACAGAATGGTGGGTCCAGTCTCCATTCTAGAATATTTTCTTTTAAAAAAGGACCTAAAGAGGAAGAAATGTGTATCAGCAGGAAGAGCCAATTATAGGAATGTTACTGGAATCTCTTTCTGTTAATTTGTCATTCTGATTACCTGGAGGAACCTTGTGAGCTGATCTGGTTTCAGATGCCATTTTGTCAGAAACCAATGGCAGATGAATACAACATTTGAAATGATAAAATGTTGTACAATTTTTACTTCATTGATTAAGTAAAATAATGCCTTGGCATGTATCACACGTTAGTAATGATAATAGCAGCCAACACGTATTGACTGCTACATCATGTCCATGTATACCCCACGCAGCAGGTACTACTATTATCCCTTTTACAGAGGCGGGAACTGAGGTGGAGAGAGATTAGTTACTTGCCCAAAGTCATATTTTTTGTAAGTGGTAGAACAAGGATTCAAATCCAGGTAATCAGAATCTGTAATCCAAGTTCTTAATTGCTATACTATATTGTACAATGAAAACCAATAGAAGCAAAGTAATTTTGAAAAAATTAAGGTTAAAAAAAAAACAAAATAAAAGCCAGGAAATCACTGCTTTCTAAAGCTATACTTATTAAATCCTTTCATCAAATATTTAATATACCTACTGTGCATCAGGCACTTTGGCCACATTATTTGATTTAATCCTCTGAGAAATGGTTATGTCCATTTTACAAATGAAGACATTGCGATTCAAGAAAGTTGTACATGACCACAGGAATTGCCATTGTAAGTTGAAGCCAAACCCAATAGGCTACAAATCCTCAAGCTCTTTTCATGCAGCTGTTTTACCTCTTCTTTCTTTAAATCAAATTTTTACTACTAAAAATGAACTCAAAAAGAAAAAAAAAATAATTTGGCAATAAAACTGACTATAAGCTTAAAATCAGAAGAGGAAATGTTCTTCTTTTCTATCTTCTACTTGGCACAGAATAGCTCTGGCTTCTTAAGTATTGATCTTAGAAATGGTAAGAGTCAAGTGATTTGTTATAGCATGGGCCATACATGGAGTAAAAACATCAGTAGTAAAACTAGTCGGCCTTTATTAAGACAGACGGCAGGAGTGTTCATATTCTCTTATATTCCTACAGCAGACTCTGATACCATTTGTAACTGAACACACACAGAGGATTAATACCACCCATTTTTTCATCATTTTTCTCCTCTGTCTCTGTCCTTTAATTTTTTTTATATCCAGTGTAAGTATACTTTAGTGTATAAAAGAAAACTAATGTCCAGAAGTTATCAAATAAGACTCCTGCAATTGAAAAAGTAAAGGCAGAATGGATCTGGGCTTAAAAATGTACACTTGACTCACACCTACTGGGATGGTTACTATCCAAAAAATAGAAAATAAGTGTTAGCGAGGATGTGAAGAAATTGGAACCCTGTGCACTGCTGGCAGAAATATAAAATGGTACAGCTGCTATGGAAAACAGTATGGCAATTCCTCAAAAAATTAAAAATAGAGTTAGCATATGATCCCGCAATCCTACTTCTGGGCAAATACCCAAAAGAATTGAAAGTAGGGAGTTGAAGAGAGATTTGTAAATCCATGTTCACAACAAGCATTATTCATAATAGCCAAAGGTCATGGGCAACCCAAATGACTATCAATGGATGAATGAATAAATAAAATGTGGTGTAAACACAACAGAATATTATGCAGCCTTCAAAAAGAGAAAAATTCTGACACATGCTACATGGATGAAATTTAAGGACATTATACTAAGTGAAATAAGCAAGTCATAAAAAGCGAATACTGGTGGCCGGGCGCGGTGGCTCACGCCTGTAATCCTAGCACTCTGGGAGGCCGAGGCGGGCGGATTGCTCAAGGTCAGGAATTCGAAACCAGCTTGAGCAAGAGCGAGACCCCGTCTCTACTAATAATAGAAAGAAATTAATTGGCTAACTAAATATATACAGAAAAAATTAGCCGGGCATGGTGGCACATGCCTGTAGTCCCAGCTACTTGGGAGGCTGAGGCAGAAGGATTGC
>CAUYRT010087923.1:0-14533 GCA_963574885.1 Lepilemur ruficaudatus | reverse complement strand
GTCAGGCTCCAAATCCCATGGTTTTCATTCCACACTGTTGCTTGTCAACTTCTTTTTTTTGGAGACAGAGTCTCTGTTGCCTGGGCTAGAGTGCCTTGGTGTCAGCCTAGCTCACAGCAACCTCAAACTCCTGGGCTCAAGTAATTCTACTGCCTCAGCCTCCTGAGTAGCTGGGGCTACAGGCATGCGCCACCATGTCCGGCTGATTTTTTCTCTATATAGTTTTAGTTGGCCAATTAATTTCTTTCTATTTTTAGTAGAGATGGGGTCTTGCTCTTGCTCAGGCTGGTTTTGAACTCCTGACCTTGAGCGATCCACCCACCTCGTCCTCCCAGAGTGCTAGGATTATAGTGCTAGGATTGAGCCATCGTGCCCGGCCCGCTTCTCAACTTTTAATTCAGCTAAAACCTTTGCACAGTTATATTTTAGTAATAATTTTTAATTTACTACTTTATAAAAATGGGCTCATTGTAATTTTATAGCTCTCAAAAATTCACATCTTGTAATAATGTTAGTGATTGTGATCTTTATTATTGTAAGCATTCTTCAGTTGGAAAAATGGAATGAATTGACTTGAGAAAAAATTAACTGAATCAGATAATCGATCCATATTTAATGACTAATTTTAACAATTTAGTTAGGGTGTAGATAATTGTCAAGCGTGATTTTAGCAAATATGGAGAGCATTCATAACTCAGTAGACTTTAAATTTAGGAATTCCTAGTGTAGTATGAATGATCCAAAGCCACCATCTATATTATTTCAAAGAGAAATAAATACCTTTTGATGTTTTTTAGAAGTATTTATTACTTTCTCAGGAGGGATACAACTAAGGAGAGTGATCGTCCCTCTAAATTTGCCTCCAGTCTCATATACCATTCATAATGATAAGGAAGTTCTTTCCTAAACTTTAAATATTTCCATCTACTATTAACTAGAATATAATTTTTATTGTTGGTGACAAATTTGCTAATGTGCTATTAGGAAGTTATTGACAGCAAAACTGATAAAAGTAGGTTGGTGACTAATTGATTTAATACTTGGATAATATTTTATGTCATATTAATCACATTCTTAGAAAATATAAATTTTACAGAAATAATATTCTCTCAAGTAATATTTAAGGAATATTTTAGAAGGGTAAAATTTAGAATACATGGCTTGAGTGAAACACTGAATAAATTGGAAGTAAGCATGTCCTTTAACCCTAATTTTCTCAGGGGAAGTCCTTAATATTTGACTATATGTGCTATAACTTTCTTTGGCTTGCTATATGTGTTCTGTTATAGGCACTTATAAAGCTATGATCTTCCAAAAGGCTTAACCTAACTAGATTAGATTCTTATTTCTATATTTTTTTGCCAAATAATGGAAAAATATTTCTTTTGTTTAGATATAGATGCCCTTGTAGGAGGAGAAGTTGGAGGCTTGGAGTTTGGCAAGTTGCCATTTGGTGCCTGTGAGGATCCTATTAGGTGAGAATTTCAGCCTGTCATTTGAATTGTGAATTATTTTGTTTTTAAAATTTATACTGATACTCATTTTACTGTGCTTTATGATACTGTAGCCTGCTGAGGTGAATGTAGTGCTAGAAATAAAGACCTATACCGGCTTTCTTTATTTTTTAATTTTACATGAAAACTTCCTGAAATTTAATATTCATCTATAATAAGGGTTTGGCAAATTATGTCCTGTGGACCAACTCTGGCCAGTAGCCTATTTTTGTATGGCCAGTGAGCTCAAAACGGTTTTTACATTTTTAAGAGTTATACAAGAAAAAATATAACAGAGATTGTACATGGTCTGTAAACCCTAAAAGCATTTATTCTTTGGCTCTTTGTAGAAAAAGTTTGCCAACTGCCAATTTATAACATGATTTTTCAAAATTGAGATTTAATACACCTACCATAAAATTTATCATTTGAAAGTGTACAGTTGAGTGGTTTTTAGTATTTAGAGTTGTACAGCCATAATCAGTATGTCATTCCAGAACATTTTCATTACCTCAAAAAGAAACTGTCTCTATGGATTTATTAATACCTATTCTGGACATTTCATATAAATGGAATCATACAACGTATGGCTTTTTGTATCTGGCTTCTTTTATTTAGCATAATATTTTTGAGGTTCATCCATGTTGTAGCATTAATCAGAACAATAGTCTCCCCTTATCCCTGGGGGATATGTTCCAAGACCTCTAGTGGATACCTGAAACTGTGTATAGTACCAATCCCTATATGTACTGTTTTTTCCTATACATACATACCAGTGATAAAGTTTAATTTATATATTATTCACAGTAAGAGATTAATAACAATAATAAATAGAATAATTATAACAATATATTGTAATAAAATTATGTGCATGTGATCTCCCTCACTCTCTATCAAAGTATCTTATTGTATGATACTCACCCTTCTTCTTGTGATCTGTTGATCTTATGACCAGGACGGCTACTAAGTGACTAATGGGTGAGTAGTGTATACAATGTAGATACACTGGAGAAAGGGATGGTTCTACTTAGAACAGTGCACAATTTAAAACTTATGAATTTTTTTCTGAAATTTTCTGTTTAATATTTCATACCACGATTGATTGCAGGTAACTGCAATCTGTGGATAAGGAGGGACTACTGTACCTTATTGGTGTTTGTGGGTATAAATGTGCCATTGTATGGATATACCACATTTTGTTTATTCATCAGTTGGTGGGTTATTTACACTTTTTGGCCATTATGTATAAACATGATTTTTCAGTGTTTGCAAAGCATTAGCTTCATAAGGGCATGCTACCATTTGTTGAGCCAGTTGTTTCCAGTTTACTGTATTATAAATAACACCACTTTTAACATACTTTTATTTTCTTAGGTTACATTTCTAGAAGTAGAATTGCTGAGTTAAAGAATATATGTACAGTATTAAAGCTTTTGAATATATTTTATGTTTTAGTGAACTCCATTTAGCAACTACATGGCCTCATCTAACCGAGGGGATCATAGTGGATAATGATGTTTTTTCGTAAGTATGTTAAGAGTAGCCAGTAAATTAAGTGCCAAGTGGCTAACAATTTTCCTTTTTGTTTACATGAGTTTCTGATAAGGTTGGTTGAGTTTTTATAGACAGATTGATATGTATTAGAGATGTGTTTTAGGTTGCTAGTTTTATAGGTGTGATCCTTAGTTCAGAGATAATAAACAGTTTAAATTTTGCTATATTTTAGCGAAGAAGATACCTCTTAAGCGGTTTGGGATTCAGTACATAATTCTGTTGAACCACTCTTAGCTGGTAAAAAGCATTTCCTGAAGTGCTTTGAAGAGATGATGGTTGTCTTCAAAGATGATGATCTTTGAAGAGATGTATAAGAATAATATTTGATTATTGAATATTGGAAATAATAGAACATCCATGCCCTATGCTCCTTTGCAGTGTAAACAACTTGAAAATTACAGTAAGCATTATCTAGGAAGAATGTGGAGAAAAAGGAAGGCAATTTTAGTACCTTCTTGTGCTTGATGTAGAACAGTGAGAAATAAGACACTTTTTCTTTTCATAAGTAAATTTCTTGTATTTGCTGCTGGTGAAAGTAACATGAGTGCTGCTTCATCAGATAACTTAAGTTTAAAGAAGAAACTAAAACTAATTATAATTCCATTACTTAAAAAGTAGCCAATTAACATTTTGGTATATATCTTTTTAAAGTTTAAATTTATATATTAATTTGCTTTATTCATTTATTATTTTACATCTTTTATGCCAGACATCGTAGATCTTTGTTGTCATTTTCTGATTGCTGCATAGTATTCTATTAAGTGGATGCACCCTAATCTATTTAATTGAGAAAATAGGACATTTTTGTGCAAGTTTCTATACTCTTTTTTTATTAAAAGTGATATTAAAACCAGGTTGTTTAGATAATTGTTCATACTTATTTCTTGTATTATTCTTAAAGTATAATTCTCTCATTAGGTTATTAGTGTACATTGGCTGCTCAGAAACATTTTTATATGTGTTTTTTGATTATTTTGATTTTGCTGTTACCTTTTGTATTTTTTTGTCTAAGAACTTTGAATTTTTATGATACTATTTTTGAAAGACTTAACCATGTGGCCTGTGTATTTGGATAACAGTTTAAGGAAGACTAAATGGATTGCTTGTCCTTCAATATAACTTTTCATTAGACTGCATTTTGATAAGTTCATGAATCTTGCAGATTATTTTAATTACGATTTTATGTTTATTGTTTTGCATTGTAGTGATTTGGATCCTCTTCAAGCTCCCCATTGGTCTGTTAGAGTAAGAAAAGCTGATAATCCTCAGTGTTTGCTAGGTAAGATATATTATGTTCCTCTCTGGAAATACCACTAAACTGCATATTTTCCAAATCACGAACACTGAATACATTCTTTACACTTTATTTCATCTATCAAAAAACATGTGGTAAAAATCTTTGCTAACAGCAGTGAATCCTTTTTTGAATACCACTAGCAGGATTTCTTTCTTGTCTTCAGTTTTATATAACTAGTCTATATCTTACTATACTTTAGAATTATCCATTATATTCTCATTCTCTCAGTTTTATTCTTCTGATGCTTTTATGTTACTCCCTTTTCTTTCTCCTGTAGCATAGTCTGCATCTTCTGTTCCTGTTAGTGGAGACCTTTTTACTTTTTGTTGTTCCCCTGGGACCTGTGTTATCTAATGAGAAAGAGCACTGATTTTGACAGTATGCATTAGAGTTCTTCTGTAGAGGCGTATCACATCTGCAAACCTATTTTCTGATATGGGAAAGGAGGTGTAAATAATCTTGTCCACGTCACAGAGTTATTTGAAAAATCAATTGAAGTAACATAAATGGAAGTACTTTGAAAAATATTAATTGTGGCTGGGCGTGGTGGCTCATACCTGTAATCCTAGCACTCGGGGAGGCCGAGGCGGGCGGATTGCTCAAGGTCAGGAGTTCGAAACCAGTCTGAACAACAGCGAGACCCCGTCTCTACTATAAATCGAAAGAAATTAATTGGCCACCTAAAACATATAGAAAAAAAAATTAGCCGGGCGTGGTGGCACATGCCTGTAGTCCCACTCTAGACACTCTAGCCCAGGCAAGAGAGCGAGACTGTCTCAAAAAAAAAAAAATTAATTGCTATTTAGATAGTATTCTTGTATCTCATGTCTGGGATTCTTTCCTTTCCCCTTTTTATAGGTATATCTCTTCATGAAGTCTTCTGAACCCATCTTCTTAATGTGCATTTTCATCTTTTTCCTCCTTCTATTTAGCACACATGAAAATATTTTCTCCATTTCTTATGTTTATCCATGCCACCTTCATTCCATATCACTTGATATATTACCATTCAACTGATGGAGTTACTAAATATTTATTATGACCGTAATGATGCATTTCTCTAAAGTATTATTTTCTTGGGCTCTTTATCATTCATGATGTACTGTTTGTCAAATGCTATTAATAATTAGCAATTGCCATTTGTGCTATCTATATAATAGTGAAGACAAAGATGTATAAAGGTAAAATTCCTGCCATTGGCAAATTTTTCTGGAGCCTTAGGGAAACAGTATTGGGTCAATATCAAGAGTTTTAGAGTTGGATAGACATTGCTTCAAATCCTAGATCCATTAGTTTGGTCAAGTTTCTTAATCTTTTCAAGCCTCACAGTCCTCAGTAAAATAGAGGTAACAGAAGCACACATTTCATAGGGTTATTGGGAGGACCAAATGAGGTTATGTACCTGTGCGTGTGTGTGTATATCACATTTAACACAGTGCCTTTCTTATAGTAAATGAACAGTAAATGGTTTCTGTTGTTTAATCATTGAATTATTACATTTTTTTTTTGAGACAGAGTCGCGCTTTGTTGCCCGGGCTAGAGTGAGTGCCGTGGTGTCAGCCTAACTCACAGCAACCTCAAACTCCTGGGCTCAAGCGATCTTTCTGCCTCAGCCTCCCAAGTAGCTGGGACTACAAGCATGTGCCACCATGCCCGGCTAATTTTTTCTATATATTTTTAGTTGGCCAATTAATTTCTTTCTATTTTAAGTAGAGATGGGGTCTCGCTCTTGCTCGGGCTGGTTTCGAACTCCTGACCTTGAGCGATCTGCCCGCCTCGGCCTCCCAGAGTGCTAGGATGACAGGCGTGAGCCACCGCACCCAGCCTGAATTATTACGTTTTAAAATGTACTTACTAAATTGTTTCTTCTTATTATGCCTCATCCACTGACTTTTATGATAATTTCAGAGAACCTTAGAATTGAAAGTATTCTCAAGTTACTGTTCCATGATCTCATCCTACCTCTTTGACTACTTTATATGTCTAGAATATATATATACTTTTCTTACCTTTCTCAGAAAGTCCAAAAAATGTGCTAGGGTTTTTCAGAACTAGTTGTTAAATTCTAAAACTTAGATGTACTTGATGAATTTTAGTACTGATAGTTCTTGTTAAGCATTAATTTCTTTGTGGAAACACACCTCACTGAAGCTCTGTAGAAGATATCAAACCCCTTTCCCTCTTAATGACAAAACATACCATTAATATACAGCAGAAACTGAAATACCTTTATCCAACATAATCCTCTAGAAACATATCTTTAGAATTTCTTGGGTCCCCCCCGGCCCCCACCAGAGACAGGGTCTAACTCTGTCACCAAGTCTAGAGTGCAGTGGCGTGATCATAGCTCACTGCAATCTCAAACTCCTGGGCTCAGGTGATGCTCTTGCCTCAGCCTCCTGAGTAGCTGGGACTATAGGTTTGTGCTGCCATGCCCCACTAATTTTTTATGTTTTTTTAAAGAGATAGTGTCTTGCTATGTTGCCCAGGCCAGCCTTGAACTCCTGGCCTCAAGCAATCCTTCCGCCTTGGCCTCCCAAAGAGCTAGGAATTTTGGCATGAGCCACTATGCCTGGCCTTAGAATTTCCTTTTTATTATTTTTTAATGGATTTAGATTCTAGTGGGATAGCAATTGGGGAAAGAAGACTACTACAAACATACAGTAATATTCTTGTTACTTATATGACAATGGCAATGAATACCTTTTGCCTCAATGAGTAAGCACTTACTTATATAGTAAGTGCTTAATATTAGGTACAATTATTTTTTCTTTCATTCTAGAAGGAATTCTAAGGAAAAACTTTCAGTGTCCTGGAACATGGAGAGAAAGGAAAGAAGAACAAGGCTACCTGTGACGTAGGGTTAATTTTTTCCTTTGGTGGAAAAACTGAATGATTTTATTTTCTACCATATCTTAGTTAATAGTTTTTGTGAGAAGACATATTTTAATTTATAAGATTGATTTTTTTTTTTTCAGTTAAGTGTTAAAAATGAGTAACTTATTTTCTACGTAGGTGATTTTGTGACTGAATTTTTTAAAATCTGCCGTCGAAAGGAGTCAACTGATGAGATTCTGGGACGATCCTCATTTGAGGAAGAAGGAAGAGGTAATCAACTTTTTTTTAACTGTTACTTTCAAATTTTACCATTTTTCTTTAGAAAGGCAACTTTTCATGTATTTTCCAGCAACTTTTCATGTATTTTCTCATTTTGAATTAAGTTGGAGAAGCAAGTTTTGGTGGATTAGACAGCTGCCATTTCTTTTTAGGCTATACCCAGAGCTTCTTAAGACATTAAGTGCATTTAATAAGTTCTTTCCACCAAAAGCAAAAATGTAAGTTATTTTGAAAAGTAGGGTTTTAAAGGTTTATTTTTGAAGTCTCCTGTGAAGAAATAATTTGTACGACACCTTTGTCACTCATGCTTGCATATGAAGCTGAATATGTATATTAAAGTCTAATTCTGAGACCATGTAACACTAGTGAAAAGAATGAGTAAAATATTCTATATAACCATCAACTTACTCATCACTTTAACCTACTAAGGTTGGTGATATAATTTGTACTCATTTCTATTCCTTTTATAGAAATTGCTGATATAACTCATGCTTTGTCAAAGTTAACGGAGCCAGCACCAGTTCCAATTCATAAATTATCAGTATCAAATATGGTACACACTGCAAAGAAGAAAATACAAAAACACAGAGGTGCAGAAGAGTCACCACTGAATAATGATGTCCTCAATACTATTCTCCTGGTAACTAAATGTTCTGTCTTTATAGGTCTGTTGCATACTCATTTATTCATTTTACATTCAGTCCCTTCTATGTATGTGGCAGGCACTTAATTGGGAATATAAAATGAGTAAAACAAAGTGTACACATTCAGAGAATCTCCACTAGTACAGTGGGAAGAAAGAAAGTAAACAACAGTTAAAATACCCTGTTGCACCTGAAAAATCTGGCAGAAAGACTGTGAGAACACAGCAAATGATTCATCTGTCTCTGTCGGGGCAATGGGAATCAGGGAGGGCTTCCATAGAGGGACACTTGAGCTGAATCTTGAAGAAAAGGCTTTCTTTAGAAGCAGAGGAATAGCAGAGGCCTGAGAGCATGTTGAACAGTTGGTATTTTGTAGGATGCTTACCAGGGAGTGACCAGGGTCAAGGCTGCAGAGGTAGCAGGTAACCTCCCATGCTGAAGTGCTGGATTTTATCTTGCAGTTTAGTACTGTTTAAAGCAGAAGATCAACATGATCAGAATTGTATTTTTGAAAGATCACTTTGACAATAGTCGAGAAGAAGCTTTATAGTAAGGACGACAGGGGGATACAGTAGAGGGCTAGAGTGGCTCCTAGGTGTAGTGTGTTGGAATAGCCCAGCCTGGGAGCTACCCATACCATAGTTTAATCCCTGCATGAATTACTGTATGACTTGGAACTAGACACTTCAGTTTCTTCATCTATAAAATGAGGCTAACAAAACCTTGTGAGATTTTTGTGAGAATTAAAGGACCTTCTATGATACTGCCTGGTATATAATAGGCCTTTGATAAGTGATAGCTATTCTTACTGTAATTGTAGTTATTATAATCATACTTCTGGCAATATGTGCATAAGACAATCTGGGAAGAAACTTCAAGAGTAATGTAATGAAAAGAATACTGGACTTGGAAACTGGATGTTAATTTTATCCCTGCCATTTATATGAACAGGACTCTTAGCTAAATTTTCAGCTTCTAGATGGTAAGATGTGGGCAGTGATATTTAGCTCACAGAGCAGTATGAGAATAGGATAATGTTTATAAATGTGCCTAGTACTGGCATTTGGCACACAGTAGGTCCTTTAATTTTAAAGTGTTTTGAAAATGTTCTATAATATATGGCAAAGTACATATGGCAAGAGGAACTACGAGTCAGCAGTACCACAAAACAATTGGGATGGATGGCAATAAAATGACTGAACATAAATTTCTGTAGAGAAGGCTTCTTCTTAAGAATGTGTCTTTAAAGATTATATTCAAATTATGTAGCTCAGTTGTCTGTCGTATGCACTTAATTTTTTTGACTACCCCTACAGACATACATACACACAGAGAGAAAGCATGTGGAAAAGATACATTGGTTACTACAGGTTTAGACTGCTTCTCACTTTCTGGGAATATCTCACAAAATACGGTGTGGGTCTTGAATACCTTTGGGTATTCCATGTATGAAAACCTATGGATGATAGCTCTTCAGATCCTCATGGGTATGTGGGTGTTTTTAAATTGTCTTTTGTAGTTTTCTCTTTGTAATAGCATTAACACTTTTTAAACATGTGACAGCCCAAAGAGAAATAGAAAAATATCGAGATAATGTAGAACCAACTGGCCAATACAGTAGGAATATTCCCATTGTTTCAGAAGCAAAATCATTAAAAAGTTAAATAGTACTTACATGAGTTATAAAAATCAATGATATAGCAAATGTGTTCTAAAATGCGATTATTTTCCTTCTTCCTTCTAAGTACTTATTCCCTGATGCTGCTTCTGAAAGACCATTAGATGGAACTACTACTTCAACAGATAATAATCCTGCATCAGAGAGTGAGGACTATGTAAGTTGGAGTTTAATATTATAGTATTTTAAATGCACTGAATTTCTAGGGTTTTTTTCTGTATTCCTAGTTTAATAGCCTAAGTGTCCTTTTGTTTTAAAAATCACCTTTGGAATATTGAATGAAGATGATGGCCACCACTCAGATAATGACCTGGTACAGAATATTGGCATAGATACATATTTTGGGTAGCAGGAATTTTTCCAGAAACAGTGAAAAATAGCATAAATACACTGTGTATAGCCATAGGATTTCCCTCATTTTAAAGTTTTTCTGAAATCATTAAATTTATGTTTTGCAACAGATTCTTCTAGATTTCAAAACTAGATTGTGAGTGGAAAACTGTTTAATGAAGCAAAAATGTGTAAATTTTCATATTCTCCTTGTCTAGTCTTTGAGAAATTAAGAAATGAGAGATTTTACTTTTTTTTTTTTTTTTTTTTGTGATAGAGTCTCACTCTCTTGCCTGGGCTAGAGTGCCATGGCATCAGCCTAGCTCACAGCAACCTAAAACTCCTGGGCTCAAGCAATCCTTCTGACTCAGCCTCCCGAGTAGCTGGTACTACAGGCATGTGCCACCATGCCCAGCTAATTTTTTCTATTTTTAGTTGTTTGGTTAATTTCTTTCGATTTATAGTAGAGATGGGGTCTTGCTCTTGCTCAGACTGGTCTTGAACTCCTGAACTCAAGCAGTCTTCCCACCTCAGCCTCCCAGAGTGCTAGGATTAAGGCGTGAGCCACCGCGCCGGCCAAGAAATGAGAGATTTTAAATGAGAGGGTTAGAGCTATATCAAACTGTTTGCAGTAGTTGTTGAGAAGTAGATTTCATGAAATGAAGTAGAAGAGCACCAGCTTTTACATTTTCAGTTAACAGAGTTCTGATTTTCTCTCTTTTTTTTTTGTTTTGACGAGTATATACTCATTTTGTAATTAAAAGATGTTTAAAACAACGCACAAAATTTAGAATACATCTTAAAGATTCCACAGAAGAAATTAAAAGCTATAACGTTAGCCTCTTTTTTTTCATATCTTAGTAGAAATCTTAAACACATGGAACTGCCTAAGAATAATTTATGCAGTAGTGTATTAAACATTTGAAAAAGCTACTTTTGGTAGGATAGGTTAATTTTAGTATTAAAATCTCTCCCTATACACTTTTTGATCATATTTGTAAAATATGTTGCTAACAAGTTTTGCTTTGTTTCTGTTTTGTTAAATTTAGAATCTCTACAATCAATTCAAATCTGCACCATCTGACAGTTTAACATACAAATTAGCTTTGTGTCTTTGTATGATTAATTTCTACCATGGAGGATTGAAAGGAGTGGCACACCTCTGGCAGGAATTTGTTCTTGAAATGCGTTTCAGATGGGAAAACAACTTTATGATTCCAGGGTAATAATTTCAATTTTTAGTTTTTTTAGATAGGATTTTTGTTTGTTAGCAGACATTTGACTTTTGACCCGTTAATTATACTCTCCTAGGATATCTGCCCTAAGAAAGTGGTAAGAAACTTAGATATGGTTTATGTTCAGAGGTGTTCACTATGGCAAATTTATAATAGGAAATAAAATTGAAACCTAAATATTAAACAAAAAGAATAGTTAAATTCTGTTATATCTCTACAATGGGAAATTACGGATCCATTACAAAATATTTTCCCCAAGAATCTTTAATAACAAACTGTTCATAATGTTTATACTAACGTAGAATCTAGTAAGTTGTACACAGAGTACTTTTAATTATGCTAATATAGATGTATAGAAAAAAGATTGGAAAGAAATACAGCTAAGTGCTAACAGAGTTTTACCAGGTGTGAAATTATATTTTTATTTTATTCTTTATACTTTTATGTATTTTCTAATGTCATTTGTCAGTCTCTGCTTAGCTGGATTTTCTCTTGGTTGTAATATTTTTTTTCTGGAAGTTATTACAGATCCAGAAGCATGTTGAATGTGACAGGAGTACCTTTGGCTGATTGCCGGGAACCTAGTGGCTTAGAGTTAGAATCAGTCTGGGGTACCATTGCAGTAGAGATGGGGATCTTGATTTTTATAGTGAGAATCCACTATAATAATTTAGAACTAAATACATAGACCGATTTGTTTTATATGGTGTAAGATACTGTATGGAAGCTACTTCCTGGGGTGGATTTAGAGACTTTTTCTCATTTTACATTTCTGTTAGCCTAAAAGCTATCACTAATTTACATTATATTGTCTGTGTGTGGGGGGGGGTGTTTTAAGAGACAGGATCTTGCTCTGTTGCCCAGGCTGGAGTGCAGTGGCACAATTATAGTTCATTGCAACGTCAAACACCTGGGCACAGGTGATGCTCCTGCCTCAGCCTCCCAAGTAGCTGGGACTACAAGTGCACACCACCATACCTGACTAATCTTCCTATTTTTAGTAGAGCCCACCACATCTGACAATTTTTTTTAATTTTTAATTTTGGTAGAGATGAGGTCTTGCTATATTACTCAGGCTGGTCGCAAACTCCTAGCCTCAAGTGATCCTTCCACCTCAGCCTACCAAAGTGCTGGGATTGCAGGCTTGAGCCACCATGCCCAACTGCTATTATGTTTTAAAGTATCTATTATATTTGTCATTGGTAATTTGTGGGCTAGGTATATAAAATAAATTTTCATCTTTTAATCATATGTACTGCCCCTCTGCATCTCAGTTACCTTACCTATTTAGATCTTGGTTTGATTTCTTATCAATATAACTAAAAATTGTGGTAGTATAGAAAAAATCGTATCTGAAGCAATTTTACTAAACGTAAGCTTTCTTTTTTCTTTATTTGATAGATTAGCAAGTGGACCCCCAGATCTAAGGTGTTGTTTACTGCACCAGAAACTACAGGTAAAAGATTTCCCAATGATTTAATTAGAGCTATTCTAAATCTGAATGTAATAATGGGTTATAGCCTAGTGTCATCATCCTGCTGTAGGTTGCTTGTAGTCACTGTGAATCACAACATCCTGAGAAGTGGAGAATGAAAATTAAATATTCAAACAGTGGATAGATTTTTTTTTCTCTAACTAATTCAACTGTAAATGTTATTTCTTGTTTTCTTAAGATGTTAAATTGTTGTATTGAAAGAAAGAAGGCACACGATGAAGGGAAAAAGACAAGTACTTCAGATAATGTCACTAATACTTATCCAGGGGATGCTGGAAAAGCTGGAGACCAGTTGGGGCCAGATAATCTGAAAGATACAGATAAGGAAAAAGGAGAGGTGGGAAAATCTTGGGATTCCTGGAGTGACAGCGAGGAAGAATTTTTTGAATGCCTAAGTGATACTGAAGAGCTTAAAGGAAATGGACAGGAGAGTGGCAAGAAAGGAGGACCTAAGGAGATGGCAAATTTAAAGCCAGAAGGACGCCTCTATCAGCATGGGAATCTTACACTGCTACACAATGGAGAACCTCTCTATATTCCAGTAACCCAGGTAAGATGCTCAGGCTCTTTCAATTTTAATTTATTTTGTTGTTTCTATAACTTTATCTTAGTAAGAGATAAGTGGTTTAGGTAGGGGAAATTCTTTAAAAAGTTTATGTTTAGAGACATTTAAAGATTTGAAATCTATGTAAACTTTTGGTTTACATAGGTTTAGGTTTACCATTTCTGAAATTGAGAAGTATTCTGAAGTTTAAGTAAATAATAGCTCATCATGTATAAGATGATCTATCTATTAAAAAATCTATTTCTTAAACTGAATGGTGAATGCTCAAGTGTTTAACAAACAAAATCCAAAAATATGGAGGGGAGAGAACAAAAGTAAAAATCCTCCAACAAGCTAGGTGCAGTGGCTCACGCCTGTGATCCTAGTACTTTGTGACGCCAAGGCGGGATATTGCATGAGGCCAAGAATTGGAGATCAGCCTGGACAACATAGCGAGATCCCTTATAAAAAATAAAAATAAAATAATTAGCCAGGTGTGGTGGCATGCTTCTGCAGTCGGAGCTACTTGGGAGGCTGAGGCAGGAAGATCATTTGAGGCCAGAAGTTTGAGGTTGTAGTGGGCTATGATGGTGCCACTGCATGTCAGCCTGTGTGACGACAGAGCAAGACCCTGTCTCAAAAAAAAAAAATTCAAATTATGTGATTAGTTTTTATCTGTTCAAAAATGCTGTTTGAAGCCATGTTATATCATTAGGATATAGAACAGCAAGAATACTTTTTGATGGTTTGTTTTTGCTTAAGTAATATTGGAATATATACATTCTATTTTGAAATATTCTAATCTGGACAAAGTGAAAGCCACCACCCACTAATTCAACTCTCATCCCTTGAAGTAACCACTGTTACTGGTTTGGGTTACATTTCTTATAATTGTTTCTATGCATCGATATACATATGTGTATGTACATATTATACATAGTATTTTATGGATTTGTTTGTTTTTAAGTGTGTGCATTAGTGTGCAACTTTTTATTGAAGCTAATAGGTCTCGAAGATCTTTTCATGTAATTACTACTTCATTTCTTTTTTTTTGAGACAGAGTGTCACTCTGTTGCCCAGGCTAGAGTGCCGTGGTGTCAGCCTAGCTCACAGCAACCTCAAACTCCTGGGCTCAAGCGATCCTCC
>CAUYRT010087921.1:0-27042 GCA_963574885.1 Lepilemur ruficaudatus | reverse complement strand
GTTTTTTTTTTCTTTCTTTCTTTCTTTTTTTTACTTCAGCATATTATGGGGGTACAAATGTTTAGGTTACATATGTGTGCCTTGCACCCTCCTTAGCCCCTGGAGTCAGAGCTTCAAGCGTGTCTATCCCCCAGATGGTGCACATTGCACTCATTATGTATGTATATACCCATCCCCCCAATTTATTCTATAAGGCTAATAAAACTTTGATATTAAAGCCAAACATGAATAATGCTAGGAAGGAAGATAAGCCAAAAATATTGATGAAAAAATTATAAACAAACATTACCAAACTCAATCTAACAATCTACAGGAAGAGTAAGATAGACCAAAATTTAGAAATACAATTTGTCCAACCTTAACAAGTTGAAAGATAGAATCATATGATCATCCTAATAGGTACCAAAAAATCATTTGAAAAAGTTAATACCTATTCATTATTAAAAACTCCCAGCAGATTAGGAGGAGAAGAGAATTGCCTGCAACAAGCATCATCCTAAATGGAGAAACATTAGAAGCATTTCCTCTGAAACCAAGAACCAAATGAGGAGGTCCAGCATCCCTGTTTCTGTTTCACATTGTACTAGAGATACTAGCCAGGGCATTAAGATAAGAAAAAGAAACAAGAAGTTAAGGGTTAGAGAAGAAAAAACAAAAATGTTAGTATTCCTAGATAACATAATTATCCGAAAAGAAATAGTTAATATTGTACTATGTTAAAAATATACAATAAGAAGATATTGTTCTCTTCAAATTGATCTATAGAGTCATTGTGATTTCAATCATAATCCCACCATGTTTTTTTTTTTTTAGAAATTCAAGAAGTGATTCCAAAATGTATATGAATAAAGGTCAGTGGGCCCCCTGCAAAATCTAGAGCTTTTCTCAACTGAGTTACTCCTCTGAACCATAGAACACAGAAAATGATTTAGTAACTATTTTCTCAATCCTCCCAAGGATGGTAGTGTCTGTACGATCCTAGATGCCTAGGAGGAAAGTTAATTCTTTACATACAATGGATACTTTAGGACATTTGATAGAGAAAGACTGGCTGGAAGATGAGGGTGGAGGAATTTGCCTAATACCATATCAAGACTTATTATGAAGTTATGGTAACTAAGTATGATATTGATGCTATTACAGACATAATAATCAATGCAATTTTTTGCAAACCTGACACTTGAAGAGGAGATATAGCAGTTCTGGGTAAGCAAAGGATAAACTATGCAACTAATCCTGAGATAACTGGTTATCAGGCCGGGTGTGGTGGTTCACGCCTGTAATCTCAGCACTTTGGGAGGCTGGGGTGGGAGGATGGCTTGAGCCCAGGAGTTTGAGACTAGTCTGGACAATATGGTGAGACCCCACCTCAAAAAAAAAAAAATATATATATATATAGGAAATTGGAATATTGGAATGGAAGTAATTATCTCACTTTCTTGAACTCCTGAATTTATCAAAGGTAAGTTATTTATCAAAGATAAATTATTTATCAAAGACAACATGGTGATAAATCATTAAATGACAATTTAATGATGACAATTGGATTAGATATTCCTTCAATTTTATTGGGGAAAAAAATTGGAAACCATTTAGTTTGCAAAAACATATGTCACTGAGTGATTGGAGCCATTTTCAGTTTCTGGAAAGCAAACGAAAAAGGTACAATATTCCTGTCTTATCCATGGGGGCTATATTCTGAGACGCCCAGTGGATGCCTGAAACATAGAGTAGTACCAAACCCCACACAGTCAGCTGTCCGTGTCTGTGGGCTCTGCATCCAATTTTTTTAAATATATAAAAATTAACAATATACCAATAATGCAAATTAAAAACAAAACAGTGTAACAAGTATGTACATAACATTTACATTGCGTTAGGTATTATGAGTAAGCTAGAAATGATTTAAAGTATATGGAAGGCTGGGCGTGTGCGGTGGCTCACGCCTGTAATCCTAGCACTCTGGGAGGCCGAGGCGGGAGGATCACTCAAGGTCAGGAGTTCAAAACCAGCCTGAGCAAGAGTCAGACCCCATCTCTACTAAAAAAAAAAAAAATAGAAAGAAATGAATTGGCCAACTAAAAATATCTAGAAAAAAATTAGCCAGGCATGGTGGCGCATGCCTGTAGTCTCAGCTACGCGGGAGGCTGAGGCAGAAGGATTGCTTGAGCCCAGGAGTTTGAGGTTACTGTGAGCTAGGCTGACGCCACGGCACTCTAGCCTGGGCACAGAGTGAGACTCTGTCTCAAAAAACAAAAACAAAAACAAAAAACCATTCTTCAGTTCAAGAGACCTTTGCCAATTCATTTAAATAAATTGATTTTATATTATCACATGCTTTACATTTATTTTCACAAAACCCTAGAGAGCTGCAAATTTTGCTCACTGGATTAACAACAGATCTCTCCCATGACACTTAATTGTCACAGCCAGTCCTCTTTATCAAATCAATCTTTCTGTCAGGAGTCGAGCTTTATTTTCGATTCAAAATAACATGTTACTATACACGTTCTTGAGGATTCTGATTCTGTTTCTGGATTCTAATTCTGACGCGGACAGACGGCCAAGGCAGGGAGCTGAGTGACACAAGGTGCTGCAGCCTCCACGGTTTGTTGTCACCCTGTCCTTGTGTCGCTCCTTCGGGGCTGTCCCTCAGCAGTATGGCATCTGAGTCGGGAGCCAGGGAATGGGAGAGGCCAAGTCCCCAGACTGAAATTGTCGCCACTCTCACTATCCAAATTTAGAGTCACCCAATCTGTGCCAAAATACCCCAATTCTAAAGCTGGATTTCACACTTAACAGAAATATACCAACACGAGACATAAAGCTGCCCTGTGGTACTTCGCTTAAGGAAGGCTGCACATACACTAATATTTCAAATTGTCACTCATGTGCATGTGCCCTTAGAGGGTTTTCACATCCCTTAAGCCAGTGGTCCCCAACCTTTTCAGCACAAGGGACCGGTTTCATGGAAGACAATTTTTCCATGGATTCGGGGTGGGGTAGGGGGATGGTTTCCGGATGATTCAAGTGCAAATAATTACATTTATTACATTTGCAGCCGCTCCCCGGCGCTAGCATCACCGCCTCGGCTCCGCCTCAGACATTAGATTCTCACAAGGAGCCGCAGCCCAGATCCCTCGCATGCGCGGTTTATAGTAGGGTTCGCGCTCCTGTGAGAATCTGATGCCGCTGCTGATCTGACACACCAGGGAAAATAACCGTTTCCCTGGGGGCCACGGTGTTTTATTACAAAAATAGAATAAAAACTTCAAAACCAAAACGATCCTTTCTAATTTAATGAAAAATTTGTTACTGTTTATTGTTTTCTGTTACACGCAACGCACACAGTGCTGGAGTCGATTTTTACGCCGCACGCCAATTGAGTTACATGTGACTCACGACATATTTATTGAATTTGTTTTGGAGAATTGAGTCTTCACAGGCTTCATGAGGCCCCAAGCTCAAAACTAGCAAGAGTCAAAGACAACTCACATGCCCGTTCATGTGTTAAACAGGCCGCTCCAACGCAAGGAGGGCTCTCACTGTCCCCGACACCACATTCCCCCCTGTCTGAAGGCAGCTGCGAGGTGGGGGCCCTGGAAATTGGCCTGTTCGCATAAAAGCTGTTTTCTTCCAGCTTTATTAACTTTTAAGCCTTTTCCTGTTTTCCTGTCATGGCCAAACCCACCTCTTGGCAGACACTGAAGTCTGAATATTTGAATTAGATTCCTGAACAGTGATTAAAGCAGATTTGGGACCTCAACAAAAGAGATCCCAAAATACCAACCAGATCCACACTGTTCCAGAGGGACCGTGCCCATTAGAGGGAGGTGGGGTGAGGGCCCGCTGAGGGCCTGGTGGCCTTGTCTCTGGGGCGGGTGCTCCAAGCTGGGACTGCACGGGGTTTGTGGCCGTGGTGGTTTGCTGTCATTGCCTTCAGCACGCGAGCAGGGGCATGCTCCAGCCTGTGGCATGGCCATGCCTCCTGGGTCCTGGGGAGGTGTTCCCCGGGACAGCAGACACCTTACCCCACCGTCTTCACAAGCCCAGTTTCCATGCAGGGAAACTGAGGGAGAGACAGGCTGGGACTGAAGTCCTCAAGGCCACCTCCCTTCCCGAGAGCAGCAAGGTAAACAGCAGCCTCCTCTGCCCTCCCAGACTGTCCTCGCTTGACTTCCCTGCCTCCCACACTGAAACGCACTCATTCAGGTCGTTTGCAAGCAGAGTGCTGAGTCTTCATCATCAAGTGCTCTCTGAACACACTGATGAAAGGAGCTTTCTGTGTGTATTGGTTTGAATTGCAAAAAAACATCAACTTCCCCAGTGCTTGTCTGTCTGTTAAAACTCAGTATTCAACTAAAAGGGGGGAAAAAAAACCCAACCTGATTCTCTGCTTCCAATCCATGTAAGTAACCAGTGACCCTTTTTCCCCAAACCGCTAGAGATACCTGAATTCCAATCGACAGATGGATTCAGCCAACTTTTCCTTTTGGTTGGGATGGAAGAGTAGTATGTAAAAAGGCAGTGCATTGGTTTTTGTTTTTGTCTTGTTTTGTTTTTTTAAATTACCAGTGGCCTGAGTTCTTTTCGAATTTCCTTGGTGCAGGGTGGACCCAGCGTCAGATGCGGAGTAAGCAAAGCGGGGCATCTCCCCTTCCCTGCGAAGATCAGGTTCACCCCCTCGGCCGGGTCAGTGCTCTGGGTTCCCCAGGAGCGTGTGGCGCTCGCTGTGTATACATGACCACGTCCAGCAGCGAGGCCCCAGGGTTCCCCAGCACCACAAGGAGCACAGAAGCCTGTTGATTCAGAGCTGAATGTTTTCCTTATTGCTTCAAGCAATGGCCTGATGCTTTTAATAGACCAGTGAAAAACTAAACATCACACCTTGTTCCTGTCCTAGGACAGCCACAGGGCCCCACCTCGGCCACCGAAGACATAGTTGGTGAAGAATCTCACCCTTTCCCTACCAAGCGGGTGGGTAATGGAGCTGTCCCCCAAGGGGTGGACTACAGGTTGTGTCTGTCAAATAAGACGGCGGGAAGGTGACCAGCTCAAGCCAAACTCAGGAGATGTGGCAGCCAAAAGGTCCTGCTGGAACAAACTGAAGTATGAAACGGGTAAAATCTGTCTTTAGCAGCCCAGGGCTTTCTATTTTGTGCGATTACTCTTTCTTGGCAGTATCTAAGAAGAGTAGCTTCGATACCTCATCAAACCTTTCTCCTGGGAAAGGGAGAGAAACCCACCACATCAGTCTGCAAGATGGACTGTGCTCCATGTGCTGTCCTTCCCAGGTGTGCAGGTGTGTGTCCCAGGTGAGACTACAAGGATCAAGTCTCAACTAAGAAATAAATCTCATGGGATGTCAGCCATCAGCCTGACTCGCAGGCGGAGGGAAGTGTACCGAGATTTGGAGAGGTGCCAGCAGGGCTCTCATAGCATCCCAGAGGCCTCGGAAGTCACTTGTTTGTTTTGCCTTTGCCTGGTCAGGCTGGCTGGTTGCCTATCACGTGCCACTGACTTCACCTCTGAGTCTCAAGCCGGCCCGGGGTTCCTCCGTGCTGGGACTTCCCAGCCGGCCGGAGAAAATCACTAGGTTTTCTTTCGCAAATATTTATGGAGCAGTGCCAGAGGCTGAGGCTACGAATATATGTTTGAACATGAATATGGACCTATACGAATATATCAATAAGCTAAGCTCCTGGATTTGGGCAGTGAAGGAGCTCGGGAAATTTCACCCCCGAAATATGACTCATTGGTGTATTTTGAACTAAAGGCCCTTAGAGATCAACAGGCCCTTGGAAGGGGCTTTCGCTCCCTCATCAAAAGAACAACTGACTCCCCTTCCCCTCCCTGTTATCTCAATATATTGCAGGAAAGAAGATTGAGAATGTAACCTGTTTATTCTGGCCCTATTCATTTTAAACATAATGCCTGTCTCAGATTAATTTACAAATTGATCTGTTTCCCCCATCCATTCATCCTCCCTAGTAACCATTTATTGCCCCTAAACAGAATGACCTATATTCCTCATCTCCCCTCCCCTCTAAAAGGAGGGTATATAAACTCTTGGACCCCATTGGGATATTGGGTAATCACTCTGTGATTCTCCCCATGTACATGGTAAATAAACCTCTTTTTCTTATTAATCTGCCTTAATTGTGACTTGATCTTTTAACAAAATTTGAGGGGGAAGGGGAAGTTTCCCCTCACCCCCACAGGAGCTCATGCTATTGTCAACCTGAAATAATCAAAAGGGTCAGAATCCAATTTTAAAGGGATCCTAGCACTTCGGGAGGCTGAGGCAGGAGGATCCCTTGAGCCCAGTAGTTTGAGGTTGCAGTGAGCTATGATGACGCCACTGCACTCCAGCCTGAGCAACAGAAGCAGAGCAAGATTCTGTCTCTTAGGGAAAAGAAAATAAAATGTATTCTAGTGAAAAGCTGGGAATGGCCATTCCAGGACTCACATACTCCAGAGAAATAGGGTCAGTGCTCTAAAGTCAAAAGTTAAGTTCTTGGCTTGTATAGGAAGAAGACAAAGAAATTTAACATGATAACAACATTTTTCTATACAAGGCTGGTTTAAAAGTTAGAACAAATTATTCCAGTTTGTGTTCTTTTACTTATGGCATTTCTTTATAGCTGGTTTTCGTTTCCTTTCCAACTTAAAAGAATATAGTTAACATTCCATCTTAAGTCTGAGTGGGAGAAAGGCAAGAGGGAGGTTAATCCATAATGAAGTTCAACAGTGGAGAGGGAAGGGGGCTTCCTTGGCCGGGTTCAACCATTTACAACATTTTACAAAACAACGCAGGTGAGAAAGAAGGCTGATCCAATAATCAGAGAAACAAAGGTCACAGCTGCCTAGGCCTGTCCCTGTGACTTGGGTCCTGTAATCAAATTCCTTTAAGGCTCAAAATAATTTAGAGTTCCAACAGCATAGACTTTTAATTACTTATTTTCACAATACCATCAGAGGGGTCAGGGAGCCGCCAGAGCTGGGAACACACTGGGCTCCAGCCTTTAGCTACGGCAGGGTGGGATAAGGCAGCCCTGGGACTGCAGGGAGGAGACGCAGCTCGGGGACAGGGCAGGGGTCTTCAAATAGGTGCACACAACTTTCCCCAGGAGAATGCCAGCAGCGATGGCTTCAAGGGAACCAATTTCCAAAGCCTTAAGGGTCCTAAGTTTTCTTATGAAACTTCGGGAAAACACCACACCTTGCCAATAACCCATTCCCCATTTACAAAAGAAAGGCAGATCTTTATCCACCCCAAACTTTATTATGCAGCATTTCCATAGTAACCAAACAACAATAAAACCCTCTTTCGTCCTAGGTTGCCAAGGTGAACAGTGTCTTTCCCTGTTTGCGTATATATGGTGAACGGCGGAGCTTGGCTTTTGGGGGGGGGGATTGTCTGAACTCAAACCCCTGAACTGAAGGATCAGAGATAATACTGGCCAGTACCGGGAACCGACATCACCCGCCTCCTGGGGTAGTGCATGGAGAAGGACACAGCCTCACTTCTGTGGTCGTCCAGCCAAAAATGCAGACCTGAATCTAATCATGAAGAGACATGAGACAAGCTCCAGCTGGAGAACATTCTACAGAATAACTCGCCTGTGGTCTTCAAAAAGCATCAAGCTTAGGAAAGACAAAGGTTGAAGCAGTGTTCTCACATCTTTTGGGGACACGACCACCAAATGCAATGTATAGTTCTGGATTAGATCCTGAAAAAAGAATCCATAAAGGAAACTATTGGGACAACTGTCAAAATGTGAATAAGGACTATGGACTGTATTGCTTTAACATTCAATGTCCTGACTTCAGTAATCTTGCAGGACAGGGATCAAGCAGGACTCTCAGGAATGAAGCCTAAAGTTTGGGCTAGCAGAGGACCATCTGAAGCCAGCTTCCCATATACTGGTCCAGCTGGGTTTTCTAAGGTCAAAAGAAAACAGTTCTAGTGGAATCATGTTAAGAACTTCTGCCCTAGAGCCTGGGGCTGGCTGAGCATTCCGGTGGGCACAGGTGGTCACAGGTAGGCACTGGGAGCCAAGATTCACCGTGCCCCACAACCTGCCCCTAATGCATGCAGCCCCTTGTGAGCTACACCATGACCTGCCCCAAAGCACGTGGCCCCTCCTTCAAAAGCCCAGCATCAGCCTTAGTTGGAGAGACAGATTCGAGGCAGCTTCTCCTGACAAGAAGTCTGCCGAATTAAAAATTCCTTTCTTCCTTGGCAATCCTCATTATTTCAATAATTGGATCTTTGTCTTAATAATCGGATCTTTGTGCGATGAGCAGCTAGACCTAGACCAAAACCCCTTGCATTTTCGACGACACAACACAATCATAGCAATCACAGTACTGTCCCTAGGTGGGGAATTGGTTCCAGGATCCCCGTCAGAGACCAAAGTTTGAGGACGTTCAAGTTCCTGATATAAAAATGGTGTAGTATTTGTATCTAATCTACAAATATCCTCCCATATACTTTAAATCATCTCTAGATTACTTAAAATACCTAACATAAATAATATATAGTTGTTATGCTGCATTTTTATTTGTATTGTTTTTTACTGTACTGTCATTTTTATTGTTTTTTTTTTCCTGAATATTTTTGATCCTCAGTTGGTTGAGTCCACAGATATGGAATCCATGGATACAGAGGGCACACTGTACTCCTTCCTATGCATAGAACCCTCCAAAGTAGGAATAACACTCCCATTTTACTTTTTTTATTTTAAAATTTTAACACAGAGACAGAGTCTCACTGTGTTGCCCAGGCTAGAGTGCAGTGGTGTCATCATAGCTCACTGCGGCTTCGAAATCCTGGGCTCAAGCGATCCTCCTGCCTCAGCCTGCCAAGCACTAAATATTAATAGCTAGGACTACATGCACACACCACCGTGCCCGGCTAAAGCATTTTAAAGAAGCAGAAACTGAGGCTCGTGTTGCCCGAGGCCACCATGGAGCTGGATTTTGATTCCTAACACAGAGGTTCTTTCCGGCAAACCAAGCTGCTGTGAATTCCTTCGGTTCCAGCGACGCTCCCTACCCAGAGCCTCATCTCATTCCTGCCAAATATTTTGGTTCCGGCTCAAACCTCTGAGTGCATGACTTATTACTGGGTCACAGAGCTGCCTTTGCTTTCAGAGATTCGGTTGGGGTATCTCAGCTCTGGAACATTATGTTGAGAAGCATCGTCCCAACGGTGTCTTCCCAGGCAGCCCGGAGGAGGAGCTCAGCCAGCTGCTCTCTGCACCACGCAAAGGCCTCAGAGAACACAGGGAGTGTGTGTGCTGTGGCTCTGCCCCTTCTTATTCCACAGCCTGGTCCCCCCCTTTGGGGGCCTCCTGCTCCCTAGAAGCAATTTACAGACCTCTCCTACCAAATCCTTGGGCAATGCACTAGCAACAGGCTCAAGTCCTGCTCTGAAACAGAGACAGGTGACGCTGCCATTCATACACTGTAGGGCCCTGGACAATTGCGTGGTAGCCTCTAAACCCCTGGTTCTCATCGCGGGGCTCCTGGACCATTAGCTTCAGCACCACCTGGGAACCCCTTAGAAATGCATATTCTTGGGTCCCACCCCTTACCTATTGGATCAGAACTCGGGGCGTGGGGCCCAGCAATGGCATAACCAGCCCTCCAGGTGAATCTACTTTAACCCTATCTTGTTTGTGAAATGGGTATTATCAATGTTCCTGGATCAAAGGTTGTGTCAAGATCAGAGGAGACAGTCTACATTCCTGGCAGGAAGGTAAAGGCAGTAGGTGGCGGCCGCTGTGACTGTCATCTCACCTGTAATGCCTCATCATCATTCTCGGTCACGGCTGTAGGAGCACAAGCTGTTTCACAAGAATGGAGGCACGTCACCCCCCTTCTTTCCTTTGTCTGCTCAGCTGGGCCGGGGCTCAGGCTTCCGAATCCCAAATCCCGGTGCCTCACTGCAGCCTCTTTAGCCAGCCCTGAGTCACTGCCTAAGGCCAGCATTCCTTCTCCACCTGCTGGCTGTATCCATTGTCCAGGAAGGACATCACCCCCCTCCTAGGCCCCGCCCCTCTCCCCAGTTTTTCAGACCAACAGCACCCAGAACCTGTCCACAGACTTCTCCCCTCCCCACCTACTCCAGGGCCCCCAGCAGAATCCACCTGGCTATCACCTCCCCCTCTTCCATCCTCTACCAGAAGGTCAGGAGACCAGCCTTCTAGACTCTAGACACATCCTTGGCAGGGGAAGAGGGGGTGTTAGAGGGTGAGTCTCCTTGAAACACAACCTAGCCTAAGCATCTCTCTAAATTAGCTGCAGGTAATGTAAGGACAGCCTTGTTAAAATAACAAGAAAATATATAATCTTGCAATTTTCTAATAACCCAACCTCCCCTACCTAGGCTTCATTTTGTTTCAATTTCTAAATGAAAATGGTCTATTTTAATTAATTAATTTATTTATTTATTTTGGTCACGTTGGAGTGGGTTTGCCTCTATTCTCCACCTAACAGGCTGGAAAGACAATGTACGTGCAATCCAGTCTGCCAATAAACACTGACATTGGAGTAATGATAGTACAATGTACCTGCAAGATGGGGAAGTCAGTTCAAGAAAGGATATTTTTATCACCAGGTTTCTCTTTACATTTCTAAAACCCTTTCCTTGGCTCTCCGGGCCTCTGCCTCTTTTAGTTTGAGCACTCAGCTCTCCTCTTGTAGCCCCAGGACAATACCAGGGGGTGCTCCTTAGAAATGCAGAATCTCCACCCGCCCCACTGAAAGCCGCACCTGCACGCCAGCCCCCAAGTAATTCACGCCGAGAAGCTACAGAGTAGGGCAAGGTTTTCCAAATGTCTCTGTAGAGACATCCCAGTTTTCCTGGGATGCTGGTTTAAAATAGGAATCCCCGAAAGGGTCTGATTTAATAAGTTTGGGGGGAGAACCCAGGAATCTGAGCTTTTAAAACAATCTCCCCATTCTTCTGATAAAATAAATTTGTAATCAGGGTCACTGATAAGTATCTGAAAACAATCCATTTTGACCCCAGTGTGGGGCTTTGGGGCAGCCTTAGTTTGAAGATCTGAAGGTTCTTTTGTTAAATGGAATTTGTGGCATCTGGGAGTGGAGTAGAGACCACCTCCCAGACTCCTGTTCGAAAAAGAAAAAAATTTTAAATTCCAACAATTCAGGGCGAAATAAGGTAAAAAGCGTGAATTCTCTTGTTGCTGATACCTGGTACCTGAGATCAAGGCAAGATTGCTTGAACTAGTAAAGTGGGGATTATGTGGCCAAATTCCAGGATTAAAGGGGATGAGCCCGAGCTGGAAGTGGACACAGGTTGGTGACCAGGTGGGTCGCCACCTGTGCGCGGCCTGATCCCCCTGCGCACGTGGGTGGGCTCCAGCGTCGCAGCGCTGCATCCTAGGGGGTCGGGACAGGCAGAAGGAGCTGAACCCCAGACTGCCAAAGCCACCGGGTCTGCCAAGCTCCCCACCAGCCAGCTCTCGGGCAGCCCCCGGAGCCCGCCCCCTCCGGTCCCCGGCACAAGGGCGCAATTGAACAGCGCGAGGCGCCTCCGGCCCACCCAGATGACGGCCAACTTTTTTTTTTTTTTTAAGCCATCAAATTCAATATTTACAAGAACAATCCCATGCTTGGTTTTAAAACTCCTGGCCACACAAGGAACAGTTTACTTCTGACTTCAGCCCATAACAAGAAACACGTAGACTTGTGCCTTACTCTTTAAAAAACAAAATAATAAGAATATTAACAGCTTAAAGAGAAAACCACCGCTTACTGCTGGTGGCCCCTTCCCTCCCGTTGTCCAACGGAATAAAAGCCCATTTTGCCGGGCCGGGCGGGCCTGCAGCTGCGGCCCTGTAACTTTAAACCTGGCCTGAGATCATCGCTTTGGCGCCGGCCAAACAGAGCCCGAGGGCGGGCCCAGCGCGGGGACTGAGCCCACCTTACTGCGACCCGTTCCCCGCCCTCGCCGCGGGACATAAATGCTGACTCGGCTCCGGAGCGCTCCGCTGCGAAGTGCGCCCCGCCGCCGCCCCGCGCCCCGCCGCCCCGCGCTGCCCCCGGCCGGCCCGTGGCCGCGGAGCCGCTGCATCTGCCCCCAGCTCAGAATCCAGCAGGTCGGCCGGAAAGATGTGGAAGGTGCCAGTCCTGCTCCTCGTTTTGGGAAGCGCATCGCTCTGGGGCCCGGCAGGAGGAGGTAAGACCCGGGGCAAGTGGCTTCCTGCGGTTGCGGCTGGGGACGAGCGAGCAGGGACCTGTGGAATGCCCGGGCCTGGCATCCGAGGTTGTGCCGGCGAGCGCGGGGGAGCCGGGGCTGCGCGCGCGCCAGTGGCTCCGCGCCGGGAGGCGGAGAGAGGCAGCGGGTTAGCCGGGGCCGGGAGGAGCCCCGGAGCCCACAGGCGGCGAGGCGGGCAGCAGAGGGCCTCCCGTGGGGAGACACTGTCCCAGTAGAATCTGGAGGGACATTCCGGGCGGCAGGACCCGCGAGGAGGGTTCCGCCTGCCCCAGCGGCCTTGGTCTCTCCTGGGACTCTGCCCGGTCTTACGCACGGTGCGCCAGCATGTTGGACACGCGCAGGACCCCATCGCTGGGCTGGACGGGGCCTTCTGAGAAGTGTGGCTTGTTCTCAACGTTGAGGTTTGAGTGGGTTTGGGGCCATGTGTTGAACGTGGGCAACAATGTCAGTGAGTGAAGTAGTGTTGGTGACTCCTTGGACTTTAAATGTCCTGATCTGATGGTGGAGGGGGGAGACACCACCTGCCCCGTGTCCACATCTTCCCCTGTCCTTTGTCCTTTTATTTCCCTTTCTCCTGCCTTGCCTCTTTCTGCCCAGTTGCTGTATTGGTGGCCTCCATGAACATCTCTCAACATTTTGTTTCTTTTCTTGGGTCTTTATTTTTCTGTTTCCCCAGTTGAATATAAACTCCATATGGTTGAGCATGTGGATTGGGGACAAAAATAGACTACAAGCTCCAGAGGACACACTACATCTAGCCTTGATCTGTAGGGTCAAAACTATGTCTGGCACATAGTAGTTGCTCACTAAATGTTAGTCGACGGAATTATAAACTAGTGCTCTTTGGTGCTAGAGGTTGCAGAGCTGTGCTCTGAAAGGTAAACTCTTAAAATTTCCAAATTGAGGATCAAGGTAGGCCTAGAGCCAGGGGAATCCTTCTTGGAGAGGGAGTCATTTGCAGGAGGGGTGGACCTAACCTGGGCTTCTACAATTCCATGCAGACAAAAATACCGAGACTTAGGGAAATTATATGGAGTGTACTGCTCTGTGCTGGGCTGTCTGCTCTGAAGAGACCGAGCAACTCTCTTTACAGGGGCCATGGGCTATTCGTGGCAGTCCTATCTTTGGAACTTCTCTTTCCACCGGAATATATACAGTTCTGTATTTCAGTTACATTTCCTTTTTGGCGAGACAGTGTGCACATCGCACCATTCTGCGCTTACCAGTGCAAAGGAGGGAGGTCCCTGACCTGAGCCTCTGGGACAGCGGCTGGGCAACATCCTCCTTTTTCACCCAGGGAAGCCTTAGCTGTAATTATGTTTAGCCAGGTCCTGAATGTCACAGGTACTCCTAAAAGGCGGTGTTAAACTTTGTCTGAAAATACCGCCTTTGGCTAAAGAAAGAAGCCCTGCTCGGCTGTGTGGGGGGCTGGCTGAGTGTGGACACTGAGTGCCCGGCTGCTGGCAAGGAGCAGGGGCCCAGCAGGGCCTTTGTCTGAGATGAACGCATGAGGGGGCTTGAATCTGGATGAATAACTTCATTGAGCTGAGCTATTGTTGGCTCTGGTTGGGGAGCTAGGCTGGGGGGTAATTATGGTGATGAATGTTATTATCCTCCTCTTAGGATCTTATGCCCTACTGGGTTTCCCTCCTTTGGGGTTATAATCCGGTTCAGTTTTTTAAACTGGTCCCATGTGTCATTTCCTTGGATGTTAGTGGATTCAAAGGAGGTCTGTTGTCCACACATCTGGCATTTTCCTCAATTGTCAGGCCGCACCCTCACTCTGAACTTTTCATCTAAAATGAGGCCTCTCCGGCAGACAGTTTATTTTGTGAAATTCTGCAAGCTGCTGCTTGCTGCTAACTCACATGTGCTTTTCCGGGACCAATCCACCCAGGATTAATCATGCGGCAAACAAATTTCCCTGTGATTTCCCCAAAACTCTTGCCAGCTTTGGAGGCCTTGAAATCTTCATGAAATGCTAGGATTTTTTTATTGCATTTGAGGCATTTAATGATATGGGGTCTGTTAGAGGCTTCGTGAGGGAGACATCTCTGTACATTACACTGGTGTGTAAGTTCCAAAATACATTCGGTATAGGAAAGCACATTTAAAAAAATGTGTCTGGGCATGAGAAGGCTAAGTCTAGGTATGGCCGACAGGACTAAACAACTCCCTTCTCTGGTTTTTGTAAAATGAGCAGCGACTCTGTACCATTATAAAGACCCCAAACCTTGGCATGACGGTGAATAGTCCAGCCAAGAAGGAAGGACACCACCCCCCTCCCATTCCCGTCCCCGACCATGTGCTGGGAATGTCCCCAGCTATCTCTTTAAAATTGTCACAACCCTTATAAATTATACACTATTATCTCAGAAGATGCCAGAACTGGGGTTCAAAAATGGGTCTAACGTCAAATCTCAAGCTCTTTTTACTACACTACTCTGCTATATTAAAAAAATAAAATAAAAAAAACCGGAGGTTGAACTTGAAATTGAAGGTTAACCTTACTTTAAGCCCCTTAAAGGTGAGAATAAAAATTTTCTAAAGATAAAAAATTCCTTTAAATATTCCCCATAATATTTCCTAAGAATGAAATTGTCACAATACATTAAAATAGGATTCATTGGCTGGGTGGCTCTTGCCTGTAATCCCAACACATTGGGAGGCCGAGGTGAGAGGATTGCTTGAGGCCAGGAGTTTGAGACCAGCCTGAGCAACATGGCAAGACCTTGTCTCTTAAATAAATAAATAAATAAATAAAAGTTAGCTGGGCGTGGTGGTGCGCACCTGTAGTCCCAGCTCGGGAGGCTGAGGCAGGAGGATTGCTTGAGCCCGGGAGTTTGAGGTTGCAGTGAGCTATGATGATGCCACGGCACTGTATCCCAGGAAACAGAGTGAGACCCTGTCTCTAAGGGATTCATTAATTCATTCTGCAAATAGTTATTAAGCATCTCCTGCGTGCTTGGCATGTTGCTGGATGTCGGGTTTGAACTACATGCTCTTTTGAGAGAGCCATGCCTCACATTGTAAAGCCTCCTCTGTGGGCCTCGCCAGCAGAGCAGTGAACCTGCACTTCAGATTCCACTGGCTTATCTGAATATTTGTCATATTTCTGGCTTCTGAGAGCAGGCATGCCAGGTTAGAACTTGTGGAAATGTGGGGGAGGATAAGGAGGGAGAGAGAACTCAAATACCCGGCGTTATTACCCTCGTGAAACTCATCTGGAGAATCTGATGAGGTCCTGTAGGGCTGTCCAAGGAAGCCGTGCCATTCCTGCCACCCTGAGCCTCTCAAGGAAACATCCAGTGCGAGTGTTCTGTTGGGAGACAGTCAGATAACTGAGAGTGCTGGGGGAGCTTCTAAAGCCAAGTCGGCCGTTACTGCGACTTGTCTTAGGGTTCTCACGTTGGCGGGCAAGCGATAAAGCTCCTTTCGATTGGGGTTTTGAATCCTTTCCCTATTGGTTTCTTAAAAATTTGGGGGAAAGGAAAGGGATCAGGCATTTTATCCGAGGGCTAAGAGATAAAGCCAGGTTAGAGAACAACTGGAATTCTGCCAAATTCATCCAAGGCAGGAAAACAAGGTGGCTGTTTCCTTCCCACGTGTCTAAACCAGCCCGTTGGCGGCCGGCCAGGTGAGGGCAAGTTCCCCGGAGCATCGGAGGCAGATGGGCTCACGCTCCTTCCTGTCTGGCCGAGTGTCTTTGCTTGGAGAATTGCTCAGAGGGATGGATTTATCCTTTGAGGTGAAGCAAGCTAAGTCCGGGGGAGACCTGCCAATTTGGCTAAATCTTTCATGTCTTTTTTTGAGAAGCTACAAACTAACATTGTTAGGGCAACGCTAAATTTAATGCAGGGGGAAAAAAAAACTACCCAAGGGAGAATCACCTTTCCAGAGGAAGATGTGCTCTTGGCCTCTGCTCAGAGGGGCAGGGCTGTAAAGTGCCCCAAGCCGCAGAGAGTGACCAACACTGAGCCACTGGGTAATAGTCGCCGTTAAGGTTTGTAGCCTGCAGGGACGTGCCAGTTACGTAGAGTGTAAATGGGAGGCAGGGAAGGGTCATGATGGAAGATATGTAAACATGTTATTGATGAGAACAGGGTGTTTCTCACAATTCATCAGAGTGTCTCCGTCCTGGAGAATAAAACACAACTCATGTAAGAGAAGCTGTGATCCGGCGAATGGTGTCCTGCCCAAAGGAGAGGGGAGTCTGTTTGCCTGGAATCTAGAAAGGCAGAGGAAAGGCACGAGGATTTGTTGATGTTAAACCTGCCCTGCCCAAGGAATTCATGGATTTAAGAAGTATCTACGGAATAGCTGCTGTGTGAGTCAGGCGGTGGGGAGTAAGGCGAATGTTACCCCTGCTTACAGCTAGTAGGAAAGACGTCGTGTCTGGTGGCCGTGGGTATTCTGATCTCAGTGCAGGTGGTTCTGTGATGAATCAGAGATCTCCGTTCTGTCACAGTCTGGAAATGTATTCCACCCAACAGACCCACCCTTTGCTTTTGTCCTAAATAGCCCAAACAACATCTTGGCTATTTAGCTCCTGAGAGGAGCTTGTGTTGGATAGCAAATGTATGCACAGGTATTGATAAACTGTTTTCTGTTCTAAACTGTTTGATTTCCTGTCTTCTTGTGATCTTGGCTAATGTGAAACAGTTTTATCTGAGCCAAATTGCTCCGTGAGATTAAATATGAATCTGTAAAGCTAAAGGATCTAGATTCTGAATGTATGGTGTTAATAGCAGTAACCGGGCCAGGCGCAGTGGCTCACACCTGTAATCCCAGCACTTTGGGAGGTCAAGGAGGGAGGATTGCTTGAGGCCAGGAGTTCAAGACCAGCCTGGCAACATGGCAAGAGCCTGTCTCTAAAAAAAATAGAGAAATTAGCTGGACATAGTGGCATGTGCCTGTAGTCCCAGCCACGCGGGAGGCTGAGGCAGGAGAATCGCTTGAGTCCAGGAATTCAACGCTGCAGTACACTATGATAGTACCACTGCACTCCAGCCTGGGTGACAGCGTGAGACCCTGTCTCTAAAAATAAGTTTTTTAAAAAGCAGTAACAATATAGTAACAGGTAACAATCCCTGAGTGCTGAGCAACCACTTACCAGCTCCATTTCATCCAATCCTCACAAGCAGCCTACAACGTAGGAGCTACTGATATGTTCTAGATGAATTAAGAGGCTCAGTGAGGTTCAGTAACACACAGACTGAGCTAGTAAGTGGCAATGGTGGGACTTGAACCCAGGCAGCTCAACCCCGGGGCCCAGGCCCCTAAGCACTCAGATGATTGTGTGTGTACCGAATACCAGGAGTACGGAATTGAAGGATGCTGCCCCTGCTCCTTGAAGCATTTACAAAGCACACATGTTGTTAAGTCAGAGAGGAAGCACAGGTGTGATCACAGCTCACAGAGAGAGGTGAGACAGACAAGCGTGTGTTGCATCTGTAGAAAGAACATACAGGGCGGCATAAAATGGCGTGTCCTGAGCAGCACACGCCACTGTCGTTGCTAGGAGTTTGGGGATGGAGAGTCTTATGGCTGGGAGGAGCTGGGAAAAGCCTTGTGGGGAGGATGGAACTTGATCTTGGCTGTGAAAAATGGTGGGGTTGGTTGGACAAGGTGGCAGGGAAGGGCAGTCCGGGCAGAAGAAACCACTTGAGCAAAGGCACGGCAACCAGACCAGGCGGGGTTGTACGTGGGGAGAGGTGTGGCCCTCACGGGCTGGGAAGAGCAGTGAGGGCTGCTGGAGTTGGGGGCTGGGGGCATTGGGTGGGAGCAAGAAACTGGGGAGACGAGTGAGTCCATGTTGCGTGGGAGAAGCGGGCCTTTGTCTGTAGGTAGTAGGCAGTCAGAATGGGAGTGGGGGCGCCATGAATAGCCGTCGTCAGAAAAAAATGATGAGGGAGCCCCATGGGATTGTGCGACCAATCTAGGGGTGGGGGGAAGTCTGGAGGTAAAGAGACCAAGTGTGATGACAACAGATGGGGGAGTGAGACCCAGATTTGGGGGAATAAGAGCCAACAAGACTTGCAGCTCAGTATTTTCTGACTTCTTATTGTCCACCTCTTATAACACTCATCCCTATATTAAATTTTTTATTGATATATATTCACATATCATAAAATTAAACACTCCCCCTTTTTTGTGGAGACAGGGTCTTACTCTGTTGCCTGGGCTGGGCTCACCATAGCTCACTGCAACCTTAAACTCCTAGGCTCAGGCAATCCTCCCACCTCGGCCTCCCGATAGCTGGGCCTACAGGCATGCGCCACCACGCCCGGCTAATTTTTCTATTTTTAGTAGAGACGGGGTCTCACTCTTGTTCAAGCTGGTTTTGAACTCCTGACCTCAAGGGATCCTCCTTTCTTGGCCTCCCATGGTGCTAGGATTACAGTACTCATTTTAACTATTTGTATCCATATCTTGCCCCGTAGAGAAGGGGCACATGGCAGGTACATAGTAAACGTTTGGCAGGAAAAGGAGGGGTAGACAGGGTCACCCAAGCCTTTTGGTGGGAATGACAAGAAAGCAGGTGGTAGAAATATAAAAATCAGGCAGGAAGGAGGGGAGGTTGGGAACCCACGTGGCAAGAAGGAGTGGGATTTATTCACTGTTTTGGATACAGTGAGTTTGCGGTAATAGTGAGACACCTAATTTACTGTATGTGATGCATACCTGCGGAGAGCCGACCAAGGTGGCGTCAGAGGTAAGCCCCGCAGACAAAGCTTGCTGCCTACGTTTCCCACACATCAGAGCAAAGAGAGAACCATGTCAGGGAAGGTCAGCAAAGATCCTCCTATCCAATAACAACTATTTAAAAAATCCACCAAGGCACGCTGAGAGCTCCCTAACCCAGTATAGGATCAAGGCCAAGGGAAGCTGGTGGGAATAGCCACGCCGCACATTCCTGCAGGCCTCGTCCTCCTGGGCGCACAGCTGGGCTGTCTGAGCTGCACGGGTGGACGCTGAGGTCAGATCCAAAGGGGCTTCTCTCTTCGCTCTTGCAAAATCAGGGCCTGCTCAGCTGACGGCTCCGAGTGAATCAGAAGCTCAGGTTTCCGTTCAGATTCCGAGCAGATGGCAAGTGCTTCCTAAACACCCGCCACCGCGGTGGGAGGCTCTGCTCTGGGGCAGCACTTCCAGAGCAGGCTTTCGTGGGTTTGGTGGCTCACGCACTAAGTGGTCCTCCTTTCGAGGCGAACTTGCGTATGCAACTCCAGCTCCGATGAGTTCCAGGGAAGTTACTACGGAGGTGTGATTCCAGTCTACAAAACTGTGAACTCATTTCCTCTTTGACTGAAAACTTTCCGCTGTTAGTCAAGAGAGAGACGTCTCCAGGTTGGGTAATCTTGGTTGAGGCTGTAATCGACAGCCTCGGGGGTTTGAAGACTAAGGAGTTCTGAGCCCTGTTTGTGCTTGGGGGTGAGTGGGCAAGTTGATTCACTCCCAGGAGCTCCTCCATTCAGCAGCAGAGACTGTGCTAGTGGCCAGGCTGGGAAGCTACAGCAGGGTGGATGTTGCCCTCCAGGGACTTACAGAAGCTGGCAGGGAGAAGGCAGTAAATGCCAACGTGTTATCAAATCCCATTCTAGTTTAGAGATTACTTCTCTTGGCACCTGGGGAGAGCTCTGAAGGAAGGGGTTCACCCGGGCTGTGAAGGGTGGTGTTTAAATGGGCAGTGATGGAGTTGAATGAACCTGCAGGTGCCCTGGGCTGCCAGCCTCCATCTCCTGCAGAGGCCACCATCAGACAGCAGCAGCTCGATCAACTCCAGCCTTTTCTTTGGGGGGTAGGCAAGAACATGAGGGGAGGAGGACAAGAGTGACCGGTACCCGTGAAGGCTGCAAGACACTGTGGGTGGTTAGGAGCGTGGCTCGGGAGTCTGATGGATCCTGACGTCTAGTCCCTGTCTTGCGGTTTACTAAGCCTCTCAGCCTCCGCATCCCCAGCTGAAAAGTTTGCAAGGCTTTTGTAAATATCCAGAGAATGCGTGTCACACCACATTACGCACATTCTCCCATAAATGCAACAAGTAGCAGCATTAGTAAAATACCTCTTGGGCCACCAGGGAGATTAAGTGCAAAACTCTGTGAAAGGTACACAGGAGGTCTCAGTTCCTTTTCCCCTTCAAAGGGGAGAGAGGATGGATCTGGAGGGGTGGCCTGGTGTTGTGTCTTAGGGGTCTTATGTCCCGCCCCTGCGTCCTGCCCAGTGACTTAATGTGGCTCCTTGCTGTTGAAATGAAAATCGAGTCCCTAACTGTCATTGGCCCCTCTTCTTTCTTTATTGCCCAGGTCAGCTGCAGAAACCTTCAAAATGCTGCCTTCAACTTTGGGAGGTGACCCGGGGTGGGGTGGGGGGCGCATCTTACTTAAAGCTCAAAGAAAACTTTGGGGCATTTTGCAAACTGCCTCCCCCTTTTGAAGTCAGGGGATCTGCTCCAAATCGTAACGCGTAGGATTTCTCCAGATGTCTTCAGAGGAACCAGCGACACTTGTCTGATCTCCTCAGCTTTGATCTGTTTCTCTTGCGTTTTATGGAAGAGGTACACGTCCCACAGGCCGACAGCATGTAGTCAGGTCTCATCTCACCGCTGGCCTTGGCCTGCAGGGCTTAACGGGACCTGCCACAGTGTGCAGACTTGCTCACGAACCATCAGATGGCAGGGTGGGCAGCCAGGTTCATCGCCACAGGTGCAGTGCTCTATCTTTAGCCATGCTGTCTCTTTCACTGGGGGTACGCAACAACCCTGGGGTGAAGCCCAGTGGATGACGGCAGGAGTATTATAATCCAGGGGTAATTTGAAGGAAATGTTCTACCTGGCTATAAATGTACTTACCCAGTCACTCAACAAACGTCTGCTAAATAAACATCTGCTACTGTGGTGCTGGTGCCTGGGAATAGGGGCAGTGCAGGTTTAGGTAGCAGTATTCGTGCCTGGAGGAGAATTCAGTGAGTCTGCATTTGTGTGGGATACCGAGTGACCGCTGGCCAAAGCCTTCTAGGAGTTGCCTAGATTCATTAAGAGTCATCTAGATTTTCCAGGGCCAAACTTATGCTCCAGTAAGCAATTTCGTAGGATCCACGGAAGGGGTGTGGGGGTGGGGGACCCCACTGGCCACATCAGTGATTGTGTTGACCACACCTAGTGTCTGCCAGGAGTCGGGGGTAGGGAATGGCTTTCTTTGTCTGGAGGGGCTTTGGAACTTTAAAGGTTAGTGGCTGCATCGATATTCCAAAGAAAGGCTTCAACACTAGGTCCGGAGATGGGCCAGCCCCTGGGACTTGAGGGGTAACTCTAAAGATGTGGTCAGTAGAAGTTCTAACACCTTCCTCCTGGTTGCCAAACCCACTTCGTGGTAGTTAAGGGAAGCACCAGACAGCTATGGTCGTGACACTTTTGAACTGAACTGAAGGACTGTGTAGGGACTGGAGAGCCTCGGTGACCACAGTGGGTGGTCGGCAGAGTGCTAGAAAATGCTGGAGGCTGGCACCTTCCTACAGTCTCGCCTGTGTTGATTTTCAGGCTTCTGGGCACAGATTGGAGACATGATAGAAAAACAATATGCAAAAGCCTGTGTCTGGGCAAAGGAGCAGAGGCGGGTGTTGTTGTCTTCCAAGTAGACAGACATTCCTTGGAAGCATTACTTTATCTCGAATGTAACTGGGAGGGAGGGTGCTAGAATTAATCGTTTATTAGTTATCCTACAGTTTCTCCTATAGGGGAGAACCAGAAATCCCTAGTATGTCATTTTAAAAGAAGAAAAAGAACATTCTACCTCTCGACGATCCTAAGAGTCATTCCAAGGCCTTTTAGTCATCCGTCTACAAAGGCATATTTGTGCGTTTAGCCACTGACGCAGTCCGAGATACTGGGAAACACCAGGCGGCGTGAAAGACTGCCTTCATCGGTTGACTAACACCGCAGGTTCTCTTTGAAAATCCTGAGGGTAACTCAGCTTGTGTCTTGTTTATTTTTGGAATCAATTTTGCCATTTCAAGATAAAATGCTGTTGAAACTGCTCGTCCAGCCCTTGGACTGGGAAGCTGCAGTTCAGCAGAAGCAGGAGTGGGAGGAACTTCTCCCTCACAGAAGCTCTTTGCCTGAACTTTGCAGAGAGGACTTTTACGAATGTCCTAATAAAACAAGAGGAAATCCTCACCAGTAAGGTGCTCAGTGTCACGCAGGGGCATCCTGTGTTATTTGGTAGATCCCATTTCTACCCTGAATGTTCGTCAGCAGAGCTATGAAAGATGGTAAAGTGACTTCTCTGGGGTTTCACATGATTTCTGACTGTCAGTGGGTAATGATGACGTCAAATGCTTCCCAGCTGTTACTTGTTTTTTTGTTTTTTTGTTTTTTTGAGACAGAGTCTCTGTTGCCTGGGCTAGAGTGAGTGCTGTGGCGTCAGCCTAGCTCACAGCAACCTCAAACTCCTGGGCTCAAGCAATCCTTCTGCCTCAGCCTCCCGAGTAGCTGGGACTACAGGCATGCGCCACCATGCCCGGCTAATTTTTTCTATATATGTCCTTAGTTGTCCAATTAATTTCTTTCTATTTATAGTAGAGACAGGGTCTCGCTCTTGCTCAGGCTGGCCTCGAACTCCAGACCTTGAGCGATCCACCCGCCTCGGCCTCCCAGAGTGCTAGGATTACAGGCGTGAGCCACAGCGCCCGGCCTTCCCAGCCGTTACTTGTTGCAGTTCCTTCCCTCCCCACTGCCTCTGTCCTGGTGCAAGCACCACCCGCTTTCACCTGGACGACAAAGGTGGAAGCATCTGCTTGCGGGCACCTGCCCCTATGTATACTCCATTCACTCACCTGAGTCCAGAGTGGCTTCTTGGAATCAAGTGAGGTCACCCCCTACTCAGCGTCTCTTGGCTTCCTTCCACTGTCCAGATGAAGTCAAGTTCTACAGGGCTGGCCCTCCACACCTTCCCAGTCGCATCCCTTCCTGTTCTCCCCCACTGCTCTCCAGCCACGCTGTGTACCCTTCTGAGCATGCAGTGCCCCTGGTCATTCTGGGCTTCAGCGTCAGTTAGCACCAGCCCTTCCCCTACCTGGAGTCCAGCCATCATTCCACAGCTACCTACCGGCCATGTGCCAGGTATTTTAGGCAATGGAGACATTGAGATAAAACAGCCTTTATTGAGCTTATGTTCTAGTGGGACAGACTGTTAGTGAACAGATGCCCCGGTGAGGAGGAAGTACTCAGGGGTGAGTGAGTGGAGGGCGGAGGACTACTCATTTAAATGGCTGGTCCAAGAAAGTGCCCTTGGAGCAGAGGTATGTAGGGGCGAGGGGACACTGATCTGTGTCTTCCTTGTTTGCTTACTGTGAGTCCACCCCACCCCACCAGCACTCAAGTCTGTGAGACTAGAGACCTTGCCCTGTTCACACCTCTGTCTCCAGTGCCCAGAATGGGACCCAGCACATAGTAGGTGCTCAGTAAATGTTTGTGGAAGGAATGCAATTGCTAGGAGCTGGGGGATACAGAGGTGAACTCACAAAGGCCCCGGTCTTGATCGATGCTGGTGCCTTAACGTGCACAGCCAAGAGGAGAGATGTATGTCTATCAAAGAAGTATGTCCTTTTAAAGCAAAGCACACTCTTCTTCTAATCTGCCACTTGTTTTTTTTTTTGAATTTGAGACAGGGTCTCGCTCTGTTGCTGGGGCTAGAGTGCAGTGGCGTCGTCATAGCTTGCTGCAACCTCAAATTCCTGGGCTCCAGTGATCCTCCTCCCTTGGCCTCCCAAAGTGCTGGGATTACAGGTGTGAGCTACTGCACCCAGCCCTAATCTGCCACTTCTGAAAGCTTAGATTCTCCCAGATTTTTTCTAGTAGGGGACACATTTGAGGAAGTCAAGATTGTGTTCCCTGAATAAGATTGGAAGATTCTAACAGGATGGGATTGTGTAAGAGGCAGTAAGATGCTGAGGAGGCGTTTGCTTCTGACAACCAGGAATACAATTTACGGGAGGATGAGGGTGGGGCGGGGGTGGGGGCAGAAGGAGCAGGAGGTCAGACCCCAGGGAGGGAGGCAGCAGGCGTTTTAGCCTGGAGCTGCTGGAAAAACACATCACGGAGGAGCAAAGCTGCTTTTTGGTCCTGTGTTGGTTAAGTCCACGGACACACAGAACCCACTTGTGAATCAGTTGAACTTGGCAGATCCTTTAACTTCTCACTTTGTTAAGCAATTATTCTGACCCTTGTTTAAGTGGTAAGGAAGACTTTATTCAAGACTGCTCTCATGAGGGGTATCGCAATAGAGAAGAGATCAGGTTCAACTCTGACTACAGGACAAGTAGGGATTTATAGCCAACAGGCAGAAGGGGGGTGTCCTTGGATAGAAAATTAATACGAGGAGACATCAAGGGCAGGGGATTGTTGCTAGACTGGCCTAACAGGATTCTTGCTAAAGGTGGGCCCAGGGCCTAGACATCAAAGGTGGGGGCGAAGAACTTGCTCAGATATCCAGGGTGGGGGCAAACTCTCTAAACTGGCGTAGCAGGGTTCTTGCTGGAACTGGACAGTACGGAGATGGGCACAGGAGTCTGAGATCGGGATTCAATTCAGAAGAGAGTTCAGAGGAGACAGATAAAAGTTTGGTCAAGGAAAGAGCTTTTTTTTGTTTTGTTTTGTTTTTTTGAGACAGAGTCTCACTCTGTTGCCCGGGCTAGGGTGCCGTGGCGTTAGCCTAGCTCACAACAACCTCAAACTCCTGGGCTCAAGCGATCTTCCTGCCTCAGCCTCCCGAGTAGCTGGGACTACAGGCATGCGCCACCATGCCGGGCTAATTTTTTTCTATATATTTTTAGTTGTCCAGCTAATTTCTTTCTATTTTTAGTAGAAATAGGGGGGTCTCGCTCTTGCTCAGGCTGGTCTTTAACTCCTGACCTTGAGCAATCCTCCCGCCTCGGCCTCCCAGAATGCTAGGATTACAGACGTGAGCCACCGCGCCCAGCAAAGAGAGAGTTTTTGTCAACCTCAGTTTCCTTGTCAAGTGGGGACAACAGTGCCACACAATGTATCCACAGGGCTGTTGTGAAATAAAGACACCATATAAACCCTGCATTGATGAACAAACTGTGAGCGAGGGCATTATTGTGACGTTGTGCCTTCCATGTTAAGTAGAACTTACGACACTGCACCAGAGCCAGAACGCACACACACCCCACGTGCACCTGTTTGAGTAGCCCACTTTCTTTCTTTTTTTTTTTTTGAGGCAGAGTCTCGCTCTGTCACCCAGGCATGTGCTAGAGTGCCGTGGTGTCAGCCTAGCTCACAGCAACCTCAAACTCCTGGGCTTAAGCAATCCTCCTGCCTCAGCCTCCTGAGTAGCTGGGACTACAGGTGCCCACCACCACGCCCGGCTAATTTTTTTCTATTTTTAAGTTGCCCGGCTGATTTCTTTCTATTTTTAGTAGAGATGGGATATTGCTCTTGCTGAGGCTGGTCTTGAACTCCTGAGCTCCAGCAGTCCTCCTGCCTCGGCCTCCCAGAGCGCTAGGATTACAGGCGTGAGCCACCACACCCAGCCAGAGTAGCCCACTCTCCCTCCCCAGTCTCTACACCGTTTTATCTAGCTCCATCTTTGGCACTGATTTAACTCAGTAGCAGTTGGCGGATGTGAGGAGGAAGAGCGAGTTGATAGTAAAGACAGCGGATTTGGAAAAAGGTGCTGGAGAGTCTGCAGACGGGGCCGGGTGTAGAGGGGCCGTTGGCGACGTCCAGGCCAGTGAGGCTGGACCTTCTGTTGAAGAGTTTCTGTAACTCGGACAGGGTACTGGCAAGAAGAGAGTTGTCTCAGTGAGAACAAGTTTGAAGCTGTGGGGAAAAGAGGATTTATTGGTATAACTGGCTAATCTTTTGGGGGGAAATCAAATTATATTCCTATTTTACATAATAGTTCCAAATAAACGTAAGGCAAACAAATATTAAATGTAAGAACAAAACCATAAGGGAAAGACAGGTGAATATTTATATAGGATCTTGAGGAAGGGCTTGGGAGTGTGAGGTTAAAGGGAGAAAAGAAGCTTAATAAGTTTGATTACTGACAGCTTGCCATTTGCAAAAGAGATGCCGATGCCATCTAGTGCAAAGAATATATTCTTAAGGAATAAAGAGTGCTTACAAGATTGGATGTTAGAAGAGAAAAACAGTCACAAAAGAAGACATTCCAGACGGCCAACAAACAGATGCAACAACTCACCAAAACAAATCAAAGAAATGTAAATAAAACCAAAAGATTGAAAACACTTATTCAAAAGACTTTTATCAAGAATTTGGGACTCACTGAATCTTAAATTCAGCCGATTAGTTAAAAAAGAAAATTTAGGACTATTACAATTACAATAAAATCCCTATTTAATGTTGCATCTAAATTCTAAAACATTTTTTTAAGAAACGCCATTCCAGGCCGAGCGCGGTGGCTCACGCCTGTAATCCTAGCACTCTGGGAGGCCAAGGCGGGAGGATCGCTCAAGGTCAGGAGTTCGAAACCAGCCTGAGCAAGAGGGAGACCCCGTCTCTACTATAAATAGAAAGAAATTAATTGGCCAACTAAATATATACAGAAAAAATTAGCCGGGCATGGTGGCGCCTGCCTGTAGTCCCAGCTACTCGGGAGGCTGAGGCAGGAGGATTGCTTGAGCCCAGGAGTCTGAGGTTGCTGTGAGCCAGGCTGACGTCACGGCACTCTAGCCCGGGTAACAGAGTGAGACTCTGTCTCAAAAAAAAAAAAGAAAGAAAAGAAAAAAGAAATGCCATTCCATAACGT